>VWZT01000387.1:433005-490773 GCA_013397055.1 Pachycephala philippinensis
TCTGTTTTATATTGTGGCACCCAGAACTGCCCCCAGCACTTGAGGTGAGGCTGCTCCAGAGCAGAGCAGATCAGGACAATCCCCTCCCTTGCCCAGCTGGTGATGCTGGGCCTGATGCCCCCAAGGACACCCCAGGATGTCCCTCCTGGCTGCCAGGGCACTGCTGACTTCAATTCACTTTAATTTCCTTAATACGGTAGACCAGTAGATAGGGAAAAATAGTGAAAGAAAGACTGATTTTGAAAGCTAGATTGCGAAGAACCCCATGAGGTTTGACATTGGAAGCTGATACTTCTCTTATTTGCAGGGGCTGGGATTCATATCTCTGGAGAGAGCTGACACGTGGGTGAAGCTGAGCCTTTCTGCCTTTGCTTACCTGTGAGCCTGCTAGCCCTGCTCCTGAAACAAAGATGTTAGATTTTTTGGTTCTTGTTTTTCTTCCTCTTGCTTTATAGAGACGAGGTATTACTCTGGGTTGCTTGTTCAGATGTTCAGTTTAAACACCAAATCATCAACTGATTTCTTCAGAAGAAGAAATCAAATAATATTAAAAGCTATGCATTTTAAATAATGACTCAAGAATGGCATACTTAATTTCTGTGGGAGCCAGGGAGATTATTCAGTGCATTTAACGTGGACCAAAATATCACTTTCACAACTGATCCAAGTAAGATCCAAGAAAATCCAAGTAAGTCAAGTGAAAAGGAAAAAAGAATCAAAAATAATAAAATTTCTTTTTTTGCCTCAAGGTACTTAATAACAACATGCTGTGAGGTATACACAGAGATTTGCAATAATGCGCCAGGGACCTCTTTTATGCTTATTCCATACATGAGCAGAACCATGGAAATTAATGGATCTAACCAACAGAAGTATAGGCCTGCTGGATCAGACACGTGGTCAGCAGTATTTACCTCTGCTCTTTTTGGAGTGTACAAGATTTTGGAGGGGGTGGGGGGCAGAGAGGAGGTAAATACCGGAGGAGAAAATATCATAGGACTGGGAAGGTCATCCAAATAAATCATAACTAATGAGGCATCTTCTATTAAAATAAATCATCATCACTTTGTCACTATCCAATTTCCCATTAAATTAGTTTCTAGATATGACATCAGGTGCAATCTTTTCCTGTAAGCATTGATGCTTTATTATTGTAAAATGTGAGCACTGGAAGAATGAAAATTGTCAATGTGTATTAGTAATCAGACTCAGTAATCACACTGCTTGAAAAGGTGTTCCTCTTGATGTGTTGCCATTCCTGCTGGTGTTTATGATATACCAAATATAAACTAAACAGTTAACTCCTACTGCACTTTTGACAAGGTAGTGGATTCTTCACAGAAGTAAATATTGGTTGAATTTTTTTAGCTTGTATACACTATTAGTAGAAAAACAACACTATGACAAAGACTGTCAATCCAAGGATTTCATTGCAATCTAACAATTCTATCTTAATTAAAATGTCTCCTTGGAGAGAGTAATTTTCCCTCAAAATACTGCTCAGATGTGTTGGATGGCATTATCTTCTTAATAATAATTTAAGAAAATGCTGTCAATATCATTGTCTTACCAGTTAATCTACTTTACTTGTTCCCTCGTGTCCTGATTGCAGGTTTATTATTTCATTTGGAGTTACATTTCACTGAACTATAACAAAGAGTTATATAAAAGGTATTAATTCAATTTTATCAGTTGCTGGTGTTTATATAACCAATACATTAGTGGTTCCCTTTCTCAGTAGGCAGGGTAGGCTCACTTACATAAAGGGTTCCTCCAAATTTAAACCAGGCAAAACACAGAACAAGATTTGGCCCATCATGTAGTCAGCGTATACCTTTATAGACAAGAGTTTAATTGTTAACATGTGACAGTTGCAACAACACTGAGGAAAGGGCACTGCCTGATTATCTGCCCTGGGACTGTCATATTAGATGGATGGCTGAGGGAGTGCTTCTGTCAGGAATCTCTGGCACGCCCTCTCTGAAATTACTGGTTTCAAAAGCCAGCCTTGGGCAGCATGCAACTGTGTGCACAGTAGATCACCCAGGTATAAGGAAACTCAATGGGACTGGGACAGGCCAGGAATTGTGTTACAATTTAGTTTAGACTGGTTTCCATTGCCTCATAAACCTGCAGTTTAATTCAGCAGTGCCTGAATTTTCCATCTCAGGGGAAATGAATTTGCATCATACCTTGCCCACAAATGTTGATAACCCTACTGAGCAAATAACTTTTGCCGCTTCAGTGTAGCTGCTCACAAATGGGGCCACTAAACCTTACCATACCCCTCTGGTCTGATTCACAGTTGATGGTAACTTTTTAAGACCTTTTTTAATAGTCCTCAAGCCCATAGTCATCAGCCATCTGTACTTTAATCCCCAGGCACAGTTCAGCCCAGCGAACTTCCAGGGATGAAGCTGACTGCATAATTTCTTCTCTGTTTGTCTTACATCTTCTTCAGCATCTAAAAACACATCACAGCTTTAACCTCATGAAAGCACAAGAAATTTGCCAGCTGCAGTCCCACACTTCATTTTCCCTGCATTCTCATTTTCTGCAATTTCTCCATAGCATGCAAGACACAAGCAGCACACCCATCATTCTCCAGAATACTTTGCTTGACACAGCATGAGGAAACCTTGAGTATACTTTGGCGCTGCACTTTCAAAACACACAAGGCAATGTTGGAAACTTTGATGTGGGCTAAATTCATGTCACATGGACTAATGAGAAATGACCTCTTGGTTGCGGCTAAACAACAGCGAGGACTAAAATTTACACAGCAATTTCTGCAATCCTGTTCTTCTAGTGTGTCTGGGGCTTCCCCTTTGACATTCTTGATTCACATTTGCTCAGGTTCAAAGATAAAATCTACATTAGTGAGAAAGTTTATGCTGTAGTTTGCTAGAAGCATGTACTTCATTAGTTTTAACATGAAACTATTGTATGCAGTGTGTCAGCAAATTGCCTGGGAGAAGGATAGGCTATTCTACATGAAAAGCAATTGGTACTCTGCAGCATTAAGAGCCTTAAAACATGAGCATTATTTAGCTCTTTAAACAAGGTGTTGGAAATCTAACCAAAAGTATCCTTTACCAGGAGGAATTAAAACTTTAAATTAAATAAAAGGAGTGAAATTTATTCTGAACAGACAGAGAGCAACTAGAACCCAGTCATGGTCCAGAGCATCAGAAGACCGAGAAAGACATTTCAGAATAGAAGCAAACTCCTCTTTCTTAAAAAGTCAACTTCTACTCGCTCTCAGTGACAGATAGGACCAGGCTGCCTTAAAATACATAATCTCAATGCTGTGTTTTCAAAGGTATCTTCCCCCCACAGGTGCTTATGTTGAGAGGTACCCAGCAACTTGAAGTGTGAAGCTCTGCTTTTCTTGGCTCTGGACACATTGAAAAATTTCTTGCCTGCATTGTACAAAATTCCTTCCCAAAACAGGTTTTTCCCTTGGAACCAGTGACATGGAGTTCATCAGGAGATGGAAATTCAGGACCCTTTCCAAGTTTCTTATTTGAACAATTGCTTTCACAATAAATGAAGACAATTACAACTTTTCATTACAAATTTCTAAAGCCTGTATTCAGAAAAGTCAACATATTTCACTTTGGGTTGAGTCAGTGTTAAGATGAATTTATCTGAGCTACTGGGGTGTCTTCAGGAAGCTGTGCTTCAAATGCTGCATAGCTCTGCTCACCCAGGTTTCCTAGTTGGAGAATATTTTATGTATTCTAGGTTGGGCCATGGTTTTAGAGCAATGCACAGCCTCAGGGGAGACTGTGTGCTGCCATGGGCCAGGTCTATACCCCAGCCTAGTCTATATGAAGCATCCTTGGTGTCACTGTCTTGGATTAACCAGTGAAAAGCAAACGTGTGGATTAGGTTTTCAGAGGAGGTAGAACAAATATTTTCAGGACATATTACAAATATGGGAGAAATACTATGTTGAGAGAGATAAAACAAAAAAAGATTATTGAAACACAAGTGCAAAGCAGCAACTGAAGTTGCCGGAGGAAACTTCTACACGTGCAGAAGACACCTAACATACCTCTGCAGTATCCATCCCTGTTTAACATGGACTGGGTGCCAGGGATGATGATTTACCCTCTAGTGCCTACCTCTTTTAGCTGCTGATTTGGACTGTATGAATGGAAGTTTAGTCTTGTGTAAAGCAACATTAGTGGGGCTTCAAGGCTGCAGGTTATTCAATGAGCCTGGTATGTCAGTGGGAAAATAAATCAGTTTCTGTAAACCAGGAAAAATAAAGTCCTTAGAAAATCTCTCAGTAAAATTTGGAAGATGACCCACTAAGTTTGATTTGCTTGTTTTGTGGTACTCCCAGGGGTTTTGTTTTGTTTAGAGTTTGGTATTAAGTATTCTAATTGTGACTGTAGATGGGGGCCTTTTTAATTTGCATAATCTTCTCATGGGACTACCACTGCTAATTTGGTGATTAATTATCCATATTACACACTGTTTATTTGACCATGCCTAGATTAATTTCTCTTTCCAAGCAAATCACATTCAGATATGAATTTGCATATCTTGATTACATTTTAATGCCTTGGCTATCATTGTTTCTTCCCTGGGTACCTCATGAGATTAGAGCAGAGTACTCAAGCAGAGGATGATGGAATGTCTTAAATGACATTGCATGTCACTGGACAGACCATGCACATAACTCCATGTTAATGGAAGAAGTGTTCCTTTTACTATCAGGTAGGTTATGACTCCTAGACTGCAGATACTTTGCCAGATTCATGGCATTACTACTTAAGGTGATATAAAGAAAATAGCTTATACATGTTTACAAATTTAAAAGATACTGCTGTTCATAGATTTTCATCTACACTCGAGCTTTTCCAGATTTTTTCAACCTTTATGGGAAGAATAAACATATGTAAAGCTTCTCCCCAATTGAACAGTAGAAGTCACAGGTATAGAATATGTGTTTTGAAAACAAGGTTCAGAATGCAACGTGGAAAACGGTTGAATATATTCCAATAAAAAGCAGAAAACCAATTTTCTCCTGACACGATTTTCTGAGACAAATTTTTGCAGAAATTGCGCTATAACACAGCTGGAATCTGTGCAAACAACAGGAAAAATGATTAGCTTATTCACAAAAAACTTTCCAAGAATCACTCTAGTATCCCAACAGACAACTAGGAAATTCTCTTTATAAGGTAAGCTGCTTATCCTGAATAACTACAGGTTATATTTGGAATTCTGTGTGTCTCTTTTATTTACTTTTACAGCACATGCACTACAGAGGCGCTACAGCTAAGTATAGTCTTAAAAATAGAATAATATTTATTGTATAAAACATGAATTTTTATAGTTTTTATGATTAAAAAGAATTTTCTCCTATGCACATTTGTCTATTCCATTGTGATCTGTACACAATATAAATTAGTAAATGCAGTACATCACTGTTATAAAAGTGATTAGTCCCCATTCTTTACCAGAAAATTAAGACAAAAAAATACACTGAGCTCTCCAAACTTGTGGTTAAACACAGGCTCACTTGGGAAGGGAGAGGAATGTTAAATACATTAACTTATAGGAATCATTAACACTAATTCTATTTCATCTCTTCTAAGCACTCCTCCAACACTACTTGTATTCAGGAAAAGAAAGCTAGCAAGTAAAACTGTAACTGTTAAAACTTGATAACCCAAACATATTCCTATCTTTTGGAGGGGAGTTATTTGTGTGTTTGGAGCATTTTATCACCATATGAAAGTCAATGACTCCTATCCACAGAACATTTCAAGAAGTATGTCAAAATATTGGGAGCCTGACCCTAAAAACACATCCCTGTTAAAATCAATTTAATTATTCATATGAGTGAAGTTTTTCACATGTGTTAGTATTTGCTGTAGCAGACCCTTGACCTTTGGCTTTACGGGAAGACAACACAGTTGTCATGATTTCACAATATAAATAGACACTATTAAAAGACCCAAAGTAACAACATAGGCTTACTGGGATTAAAAACAAAGCATCATAAATGTTTATGGGTATCACAAATAAAGGGCAAATTCAAGTTCATGTGAACTGTGCACATTTTTTGTTTGAAGTCCAAGTTCATGGGCTGCAGCTCTCCTCAAGAAATCCCTGCCAACACTTGTACGCATATTCCCGTATCAGTTTGATCCTCCTTTTAAAAACAAAACTGTGTTTTGTTGCACAATGAAGATGAAAAACAAATTAAACAAGGATTAATACTCCCTAGGGAATGAAAACCGGCTTTGGAAATCGCACACAAACTTTTAATCATTATATTTTAGGTTACAAGACTTTCAAGAGCCAAAGTAACATTTAAAAGAGAAGTGAATGGGAGACTACATCATGAAGCCCCTAAACACAACAAACAAAGCTGCTGGCAAACTTGATGCCTTTCTCTTTCCAAAACAGTGTTCTTTGTGTTATTGTCCTCAGTGAGGCATGAAGGGTTTGGATGAAACTCTTGCCACATTGAAACCAATGTAAAAAAACTATCAATTTTCAGCCAAAATGTCATCCTCTGTATTAAATTAACAGAAAAAAAGGGGGAAGAAAACGATGACCAAACAGGCCCATAGCATAGAAAGTAGAACCTGCTGTGGGCTGCAGCCACCAGCTGGGGATGCTCTATTGGCCCCTAGGTTTGACCCTGCTGAACAGTGGGTCCCCTGGTCCCTGCTGCTGCTGCTGGCATGGCCCAGAGCCTTGCACAACCATGGCAGCTCTTCCAACCCTTCCCTGCGTCAGTGCTCCAACCAGCAGCAGCTTGTCTTGGCAAGTGTGCTTTGCCAGCTTAGGAGGAGCAAACAGGGAGGAGGAAGCTAATGAAGAGCTTTACTGAACTTGGAAGGATTTGGGAAATTGTGCTAGAGAAGGCTCTGAATCTTTTCAGTTGACAGCCTCCCTCAGCCCCTGCATGTACTTGGGCTGGTCCTGGCCATGGGACGCACAATGTGAGTGATGCAGTAATGTTCTATGCTGCTATCAAACCTGTTCCCCCTAGCTGAGAAGAAGCTTCCCAGAAGAATCTTACTCACATTCTTTCCCTACCTGTAAAACACTTAGAGACAATTGCAATGATAACATTCACTATGAAGTCACACTAGTTTCGAAACAAACGGGTCTGAGAGACTCTCAGATAAGTGTTTTTCTCTCTGACTTCAAGACAAGAGATGAATTTTACTCCCCTTCCAGGCATAACTCTCCAGATGACCTGGCATGTTAAATTTGGCCAAGCTATTCTAATGTGGCAAAACTAGGAGGGAGTTCAGTAAGAAGGCAATGAAGAAAAAGGTCCATTGTTAAGGGGAAAAGTAGAAGAGGAAAAAATTCCCAACAAAAACAAACCACTTTACCAAACAATTCAAATGTTTTTTTGAGTGAGATATCCTGCATGGAGCCAGTGAATATTGCTCTTTCTGGTGTTATAAACTGGATATGTATTTATTACTTGGATGTGTTCCTTAGCATTATGTTCCTTCTGATAACAAGAAAATTATAGAAATTACTGTACATGGAAGAAATTAGGAATGTTTTTCGAAATGCCCTGGAACTTTTCATTAGCTCTCATGGACTAGGTTGGAAGTACTCCTACTATATTTTTAAGGCATGCAGTAAGTGCACCTGCCTCTAGTACAGGTAAAAGAGTGCTAAATTTGAGTCTATCTACTGCTATTTACAAATCAGCATGAAGATAAGCATTAAAAGTCAAAGGCACTTCAATGAAATTCTGTCAAAATGGTATTATGAAATCTGGTGGTGTTTTTTCTCTTTATGTTTTGTTCATTTTACTCAGAAAAATTCTATATATCACTGTTCTGATTATACTCACATAAAACATATGAAATCTTGTATTTATCTCAGCCCTCTTCCAGAAAAATTTTGAAAGACATCTTTAAATTCTCCAGATTTATGTAAATGTTAATGTTTGTTGTATGAGAAAGACCACTTTTGGGTAGTAGCTTCTATCAGTTGAGGCTGTCCACAACGCTTTTATATGTTGTCGGTTCTTTCACTTTTCAAAGCAATAGCTCTATGTCTAATAAAGTGTTCCTTTGAACTACCACATGCCCTTATAACCTTGTAAGCAGCTGTCTCTTGTGTATTAGCTCAGATATATTTCAGCAATTTTGTCATGCCAAGAGGCTCTACTAAGGAATGGGAAATGTACAAAAACACGTGGATGCCATCCTGTGTTAGAGTTCAGCTTGTTGAAATCAACCGACATTTGATATGAATTAATCTTTTGAATAGTTATTCACAAATGGCAAATCACAGAATCCCAGAAAGGGTCAGGTTGGAAAGGACCACAGTGGGTCATCTGGTCCAACCTCCCTCAAGCAGGGTCATCCTAGAGCATATGGCACAAGATTGTGTTCAGACAGTTCTGAAATAGCTCCAGTGAGGGAGACTCCACCACCTCTCTGGGTGATCTGTTCCAGTGCTCAGTCACCTCCACAGTAAAGAAGTTCTTCCTCGTGTTCAGGTGGAACTTCCTGTGAATCTGTTCCTGCCTGTTGCCTCTTGTCCTGTTGCTGGGCACCACTGAGAAGAGCCTGGTCCATCCTCTTGATACTCTCCCTTCAATACTGATAAACATTGATGAGGTCCCTCTCAGTCATCTGTTCTTGAGGCTGAACAGGCCCAGCTCCCTCAGCCTTACCTCGTAAGAGAGAAGCTCCAGTCTCTTTGTCACCCTCTGCTGGACTTGCTCCAGGAGCTCCATGTCTCTCTTGTCCTGAGGAGCCCAGAACTGGACACAGCACTCCAGATGTGCCTCACCAGGGCTGAGTAGAGGGGCAGGATCACCTCCCTTGACCTCTGGCAATGCTCTTCCTCATGCACCCCAGGATACAATCGGCCTTCTTGGCCACAAGGGCACTGACGGCTCACTGACAGCTTGGTGTCCACCAGGACCCCCAGGTCTTTTCATTTCTGAGTCATATTCCCAACAAAAGGAAGATACTACATATTTTAATTCCATTTGGATATTACTTATTGGATTAAAATATGCAGAGTTATTTTATACTCTATAGCAAAAACAATTTTTTAAATGTTTAACATTTATGACTTGCATTATAAAAATCAAGTTAGTCAAGAATGTGTTTACAGGATATTTTTATATGAAATTTACAAAAGAAAACAAGCTGGTTGGATGGTAAAAAGTAAATAAATATAGATTCTAATGAATAACAGCAACAAGGCTGTTTTATGTCTGCATTTGGGACAATGCTGCTATTAAAAACTAGAGTCTGGGAGATTTATGGAGAACAGCCCCTCAGAAAAAAATGTCAAGGGAGCCAAAATTGAGCCCATGGGTTGTTCACCCCAGTAGATTGAAAGAAATGCCTAAGAGTTAATAAATGCCTGTAGGATTATTCAGCATTCTTCTTCACCTCTCTCTTAATCAGGGTGAAATTAAATCTTCTGCTAATCAATATAAGACCCCACTGGATCCCGAGCTGAGCAGTGGACATGACCTGACCAGACTTAGTTGGGAAGAAATTTTCCTTGGACTCTGCAACCAAACCCCTATTGAACAAACCAGGGTCGGAGTTGCACATGATGCAATCTCCTCTGCCTTCCTTTGCTCCTTCTTCTGACTGAGGTGATGTTGAGCACCACCGTGACCTCATCACTGGTGATGGCAGCTATGACGTGTGTGTGTACCAAGCCTTTCTTTCTGACATCTTCCTAGCTCTTATTTCTGATTTACTAAGTCACTTACCTGCAGAGAAGTGCTGTACACTGAGATATAAAACTGTATATATGTGTTAATTTAGAAACTTTAAATTTACCTTTCCTTGAAAGCCAGCTCTTGGATAACCTGCCATGATCCACCAGGCCACTGGGCTTCCCCATGCAGGAAGAGAATTCTTGGTCAAGCGAGAAAGCCTGGGTTGCATGGGGTGAGAGCCTTTCCCTCTCCCCTGCCTTTGCTGCTAGCTCCTGGAGAGCTCCCATGGGGATGAAAACCCATCAGCCTGGGCAAAGCATTGGCTGGCAGCCCAGGAGAGGCCAAGCTGCTCCCTTCAGAGTGGAATCCAGATGCTTTAGGCAAGGCTCTTCTGGCACCCACCTGGCTGTGGAGGACATCAGCTGCGGCAAACCACCCAGAAGACTCAGACTGCATGGGACAGACCTGACACAATAGGTCTTGGGATCTACTTGCAGTGAGGATGAGGAGGCTTTTTAATTCTCTAGCTCCCCCTTCCACCAAACCTGACAGTCTGGAGACAGCTTGAGAGCTGCAGCAAGCAGGTGATGAACTGCAGCTAATTGCTCTATACCTTTTAAATCCACACTTGCCTGCCCCCGGGTAAACTCCCTGTGTTACCCTTCCACAAACAGTCCTGCTTTGGAAACATTAAAGGTGGAGGAGCAGCATGTGAATGTTTTTAAAAGTCTGCCGATAACCTGTGGGCCACAGCCATGAAAACATGGCGCCTCCCACTGTTACAGGAATTTCCCTACTAATTTCGTCAAAAGTTTCGTACATGTGTCAAAGCTAGTGACATATTTCCCCTGAACTGTTGCTCCACCAAATTAGTAAATGTTTCCGCATAAGCATTCTGATCCTGGTTCAGGGAGTAATTAACCAGCTACCTCAAGGTCTTCTAAATCAAGAACTTTGTGCTGATGGAAGAGCATTGTAAATGCCTGAGTTAATTTTAACCTACTGTACACATCTGCATTTCTTTCATACTTTCTCAAGCTTAAAATACATTAGTTTTTATCTTAAGGCAGAGAAATAAGTGTTCATATGTAGTGATAGTCCAGCCTGATACAGCCTGAATGACCTTCATGTTTTGTAAATTACATGTAATCAGTGAAACTGGCTCTGATGTAAGAGATCCCTTGTTGAAAGGTGCCAAATATTGGTCTTGGGCATACATAGTAGCAGTGCAAGGGAAATGGAATACTAGAATTTGGGAACAAACAGACAACTTACACCATAACAGAAGAGGTCAACAGAAGTTAGCAAGAGACAGAAAATTATTTTGATTTAAATATGGAAATTGAATTATTGTATGAACCATGTTAGAACAGAAAATTGTTTTAGATAAGTAAATAATCTTCCTGTCACATTCCCTGAAGTATACAAATACTGAATAATATAACTGGTATGTTGTTCCCATAAGTTTCTCTAGAATAATGCTTTACTTCCAAATAGGGACAGCCTGACCTCTTTAATGGAAGAGATCCCTGTACGAGCACAGAGAGATCACTTGGCAAGCTAGGCATGGTTTTCATTAAACCTGCCTCATAACCCAAATTCTCCAAAGTTACAGGGGTTTAAATGCTTAGTGCATTAGAATCATGTTTTGGTCAGAGGACTCAGAGCTCTCTCTGGTGCTTCCTTAAGCTGCCTCAGCAATGTGTGTGCCAAGCACGGGAGCGTGGGTTATGTTGTTTGTTCACTACGTTCTATTTAATGCAGTGAAGTTAGGCTGGTCAAAACCAGAACTGGTTTGTGTGTTTGCTTTGTTTTTTTTTTTTCTTTTCTTTTTAAAATATAATTTGAAATTAATCGCTAACTTTCATGTTTTATTTTTTAACCCTTTCCACTCCCTATCTGACATTTTGAAATTTTAATTTAATTGGAATATGAAGCAATACGGAAAAAATTCTCCTCAAAATGGTCTTTGGAAACATTTGTTTCCATGGAACAATAAATAGGAGCCACCTTTCTACCTTTCTGATAATTAACATTCCTTGCTGGGTGAATCAATGTGAATAAAATGCTTTTGTTGGTGTCAAGGCAGCCCTCTCCAATCCCATAAGTAATGTTCCATGGGAAATTTACCTGTCTGTCCTTGAATAATAGGCTGTCATGTTAGCTGACAGATTCAGGTGTCAAGAATCTGGATTGTTTAGGTAAGATTAAATCAACTTGGGGACAAACCCAAAACACACTGATTAACAAAATAATATATTGAAATAAAAAATCCATTTATAACAGCCACATATGAAGTCTGATAAATAGGAGGGATGATTATATTTACCTCCAAAGTAGCTGGAGCCTAATCTTATTTTAAACTACAGATATGTCTCATAGTATCCCACTATGTCATATAAATTGGATTTTCTGATCCTTTTTGCACATGGTCATGGAAGAAGTGTAGGGAGGAGAGTAATAGGTGGAAGGGCACTGTTGAGGATACATAAAAGCTATAAAAAAGGTATATAAAAGGCAAAAAATCATCGTGGCATCAAGACAACCTTCTTTAGACAATCTCAATATTCAATTTAGAAGCTCCCAGAATAGAAAAGGTGGAGTCAGTATTTAATTACTGTGACTGAAATTATGTATTTCATCAGCTGTAAACAAAATTAATCACATTTCTTATGATGAAATATGATGCAAATACTTACTTTTGATTTTGAGAATGCCAGAAAATTATAGTCCTGTTACATTATGATTAATTGATTCAGAATGGTTCTTGTTGAGTAATTTTAAGCTTAATGAGAGTCCATTCATTCAATTTGTTATCCGTTCTCTTTTCACAGAAACCATAATGGTCTCAGGTGAAAATTTAAACTGTGTTTCATAAAAAATAGATCTTTAGAAAAATAATATATTTCCAAGATTTCTGAACAGCCTTTAGAACAATGCAGTTTCAAAGAATTGAGATTGATTTATGTGTTTCAAAAAGAAAAAGCTGTTCCAGTGAATTTGTACTTTTCCCTACCTGCAAGAACCAGAAAAGTAATCAGAGTGGTCTAATAAGAACTGGTACAAGACATGTACATATGTCTTGTACAACATACAGGCAATATCTCTGTAAGTCTGTATGCCAGCCTGAAATATGTCACACAGACACACAGTACCCATCCTGTGCCCTGTTTCTGGCAGTTATCAGGAAACTGTCATTAGCTAGTGATTAATTAAGGGAGGCACACCTGAAGCTGTTGGACCAGTGGGCACTGGCAGGAATCGTGTTTACTTTTTTGCATATTTCATCTTGTCAAACTGCATTAGGACACAAGTTGTCATGGTAGCTTATCCTTTACGACATTTGACAGGATCACACTGTGACACAATGCACATGGAACAGTGACACACAATATACCAAAATATAGCAAAGATGGGCTTCGGGAAAATTAAAGCAAACATGTTTCTTGAGAAATGTACATGGAAACACGCTGTGATCAGTAATTTGCATTAAACAGAAACACATCATCTTCCTCACATTGCATGAACGTGTGAATGCCACCAGGACCAGGATTGCACCTGAATCTCCTGTTACAGTCAGTGTGAGTGGCAGAGACAGGAACTGCCAGCACGATGCCAGCTGCACTGAGGGAACAGACTGTAGGTCTATGGAGGTCCATCTCCATAGCAAATAAAGAACACATAGTGTACTTCAAACATGCTGAACGAGTATTTGCTTTCCACAGAACTGAGAGTAGCTAGAAATGGCAGGACTCAGTGAGTTCCTTGGCACTGTACTTAAGCCATGGCTTTTGAGCTACGCTTGTATAGAGCTGCTCTGGAAGTCAGGCAACTCTACTCAATAACTCCCAGCCTACTCAAAGGGATAATGTCCTGCTCTTGCGAACTCACAACTGTATCTTGCCTCTCATGACTGGGCAGGAAGAGGAAGAGATGTGATTCTCACAAATTTTGGCAAGGGATGCAAATACTCCTAACCCTAAGCTGCTCAGTTATCATGTAATTCCCTTTGCCTTGTACATAATTTGATCTTGCTAGTATATGAAAACTGGTGTAATATGCAAGATCTACTTTACCTTGTTACCAAGGCGTGCAGTGATCTAACTGATCTGTATCTGTTCCTGGTCCACGCCAGGTGTCCCTGCAGAGTACTTTCGTAGACACCCATCTGCACTACCTCTTGTCAAATTCCATTTCACACAAGGAAAACTACTCGATGTGCAGAAATTTTCATTGTGATACATGTGATTACTATTGTTTACAGCTGATGAAATGCATAGTTTTATTCACAGTAATTAAACATGAGCTCAATCCTTTTCTGGGAGCCATTAAGCTGAATCCTAAAGCTGTTTAAAAGAGGTAATCTCACAGCAGTGCCTGCTTCAGCATCAAACAGAATTTATCACAGTTGAGGCTGAACTTTTCAGAAGTGGATTAACTTTGTGCTTTCACTGTACCATCCCTACATGTGGATGCATTACTCCTCTCAGACCTGCTGAGCTGAAACCTTTTGCTACAAGAAGGAAGGACTTGTTTACCCTGTTCTTGCTCCATTTTCCAGCCTCAGTGGGAGGAGGTGCAAGCCCGTTCCCTGAGCTTTGACTTTCTGGGGACAGCAGAAGCGATATGATCCCCTTTTCCTCTCCTGTCAGACAACACACTCTGCTACACTGTGCCTACAATGTGCTTACCCTAGCTGAGAAATCCTCCTCCAGGAGATCAATTTTTGCAAATGGAATCATCCTGTGGCAGATGGAAGTGATATGTTCAAAACAGCATCCCACACCCATTGGTAAATGATCATCTTACATGTGTGAATTCATTATCTCTGTAGGGGCAATACAGAATTGAGTCATGACATAATCCAAGGTTATCTTTAAGGATGAGATGAAGCTGCCAGGCATAATGCATTGATTGATGAAGACAGAGTGTCGACAAATGAATATATGATCTGCTCAAATTAAAAGAAAATTCAATTCACAGGCTGAAACAGCATTTAGATAACATTAACTATGAGACAGAAACCAATAAGTCAGTAAATTCAGCAGTGAGAAGTGTGTCCTATCTGTGACTTTTCTGGCTTTTTAAAGTTTATCCTGCAGATGTAATTATTCACCTACTGTTATAACGTGTGTTGTCATTTTTTTGTTTGTGACACAGTGTTTTAAAAAACGTCTTTTTTTAGCACACACTCTACAAAAACATTCCTTCCCATAAATACAACACATTGCATTTAACATACTCCTGAACCATACAACATGTACCTGTGGATGTGGTTTCTAGGTATTATTTATATTTTGGTATGAACTCATCACACAAAACAAGAAAAAATAAGGAAGGCCTTTTGCAGAAGATAACTCTGCATAATATTTTGGTAACCAAGTGTGCTTATTTTGTTAGTCTCTTTGTATATACATAGATCACACAATCACCCTACTAGTCTACTCACAGAAACTGTGTTTTGGTTTCAGAGAACCCATTATCATTGAATCATAGAATCACAGAATCACCGAACCATAGGATCATAAAATGGCCTGGGTCAGAAGGGAGCCTAAAAAATCAACTACTTCTAACCCTTCTGCTGTGGGCAGGGACACTTTTCTCTCCCAGAGCCTCATCCAGCCTGGTCTTGGACAATTCCAGAGATATGGAATCCATAACTTCTCTGGTCAACCTATTCCAATGCTTCACCTGACCTTTGTTGCCCGTGGACACTGCTTTAGTGTATTGACTTGGTCCCTTTCTCTGTTTTTTTAAAATACTTGTTGTCATGCAATAACATTACTCAAGGGCAAAGCCAAGACTCTGGGCTTGTCTCTACATCCAATTCCTGTTGGACAGAAGAGTAGAATTCCCAGCAATATAAAGCCATTTCACACCAGAATTCCAGTAACTGAACTTTCAAAATGCATTGGGATGTGATTTTTTACTAGCTATCACATTTTTACTGTGAAAAATTCCATCTCATTTTCCCTGCTTTTATCCCTTGGACTTCTGCTGAATGTAAACTGCATTAGACACCCAGCTGCCTTTAAATGAGGTCACAGATACCCTATCTTAGGCCTTAGAAGACTTCGTAGGTCAAGGAAGAAGGTCCTCACCCAAGTCAGTTATTCCTGGGCATGTTAAATAAAGCCTGGCCATTCATAGCAGACAGTGCTGGAACAAATATCTGACATCTCTAAATATATATTCACCAGTGATGAAGAAGCTGAAGTGGATTTGGGAGTTTTTGGTATCCATGTGGACATTTGTTTCCCTATCTGTTTCAATTCAAAATTTCCTAGCTCTCAAAGAAACAAGTCCTTGAATATATATATTTCTCCAAATTATTCTATGTTGATAAAATGGATTTTATGATTGAAAAATGTAGCTATTGTATAATAATTACTATTATTAATACTATTATTATTGCTACTTTTTCTGTACATCCTTATAAAAGTGTCTAGGGATGTAATTTTGGCAAAGAAGTGGATACCTCTAAGTGTGTATGTACATTATGCTAACAACCTTTCTGTCTGCTCTTACTCAGTTTAGCAGCACTTTTTCTTTCAAGGGACACCTATAACACTGTCATGAATAATAGCATCACTAATAATAAAACTTAAAATCTTTTTGTTAACTCCACTGTGTAAGTCAGCACACTCAAATTACAACTGGAGTACAAGATAGTTGAGGCTGACCTTATTCTTGATAGAGTTAGGGTCCTCTTAAAGGACATTCAAATCCATTCCCTTAAGGATTTAGATACACCCTTGAAAAAGATTCTAAGACAATATTGACCTATACAGTACTTTATTCTAAGGGATTTATTCTGAATCTGCTTTTTGTGTTGCTTCAGATGAAAAATGCGTTAATGCACTGAAATTGCTGCATAGCTGCAGGAAAAATGCACTTAAACCTAAAGGTGACATTGAGAAGCAAAACAAAAAGAAAAGGCGATTTGAAGTGACAGGCAAAGGCAGAATAGCAAATATCTTGTTCAGAACCTGGTATTTTAAGTATGGCCATTAGTTCCACAAGTGATGATTTAGTGGGAACACTTTAATCAAGACTGGAACTCCATGACACCAAGTGCCACAAAGCATGGACATGAAACACAGCTCCCACCTTAAACAACATCCCATACAGCTAACAAGTAAAAGTAGAATGGAAGGAAGAAAGGAAGCAAAACCAAGGCAGGACTCGTACATTCCATGCTAATTCCATTTCTTATGGATACTCTCCTAGGATTTGACAAATCCATGTATGTCAGTTGTCTCTTTGATTTTGTTTAGTTTTGCCTTGGAAGCCCAAATTGGCAAGTTTCAAGACATCTCACTTACATCTGATAATAACAGTGAGCTATATATTTTTTTTAAATGTCTTAATTTTTTGGAGAAGTTAAGCACCCAGCTCCCAACATTTCCAAGTGAGGTAGTCTTCACAGACCTTTCAGAAAGATCACCTTGATGTTTGTGGTGCTGCTGTAGCAATTACCTGATTTAAAAGAAGGTAGAAAACTTCATATATTGAAATGATCAGTAGAACATGCCCTGGCACAAGTACCTACTGCCAGCTTCAGCAAACTGGAGCCACAACACTGCAACGCCACAACAATACTTAATGATGACCTTCCTAGGTTACATTCAGACCCTGTGGTGGGTTTACTTGAAATAGCTACAGATGTTGAAAACCTATAGTGCTCAATAAGCCAGCCTGAAAAATGAATCGTGGAACAGGGGTACTTAACGGTATATTCATCTCACCCAAAAGTACAAGTCCAAAATTGGCCAGATGAATTTCCATTTTACAGCAAGCTCTATCTGCATCTGAAAACCAGTTACTCCTTTCAGAAAACTAGTTCAGACTACCACTCCTATGAACATTAATCCAAGCTTGCTACCCACTGGGTGACAAGAGTGCCTGAGTCTCCCTTGTGAACCTACTGCAAGGGGATTTAAATCATGCAAGTGCTAATTTAATAATGACCCTATAAATAGATTGTGCATTACTCACTTGAAGCAATTCAGTACAGTACAAATCTAGGTCAGAAGTATCTTAAATGAACTGTACCATTCTTGAAACAGAAACCTTCATTTTTCAGCTAACGAACAGTAGGTTGTATGTTAGAGGGTTTTTTAATAATTGGCAAAATACTCACAATTGTCCCCTTTTAAAGATGCATAATACACACCTTGTGATTGCTGTGAACTAGAAGACCCCTTTTAAGGAGTGAGGGGAAAAATCAGCAGTGCATTTGTCCCAAACTTCTTTTCCAGTTGCATGGTAATTATGTATGTGTCACTGCCTTCACATATTCACCACAGAGAATAAAGGCAATTAAAAGCTTCTTATGCCAGAGATATTTGTAGCTATAAAGAGGATATTGTGACCAAAATGTGGTGATAAGACCTGTGCTACTAACATGGAGGATTTTAATGAAGCAAAAGGCTTAAAAAATCCATGTGTGTTTTGGGCGAGAGGACAAAGAGCCAGAATGAGTCAGGATGTTTTGGCTTTTAGGATTTGCAGGACAGGATGGGAGTGCTGTCATGGGCAGGGGGCTCTCTGCAGCTGCATGTGAGTAGATGGCACTGGTGTGTGAGGGAGCTACAGGCACCCTTTTGCCCTGCTATCACATTGTTGGTCACTGTGATATACACTATTTACTGTGCTGGCATCTGTGGAGAACAGAGGATCATACCAAGGTTCCCAGTGTGCTCACTGACCCTGTGGAAGTGGGACTCAGAGGAGACACCCTGAGTCTCAGAGCAGGAGGATGCCTTGAGCCACTCCGCAGGAGCCACTGCTGAGGCTTGTACCCTGCATTACACGGGCGTTCTCAAACATGCCCCCCACCACGGGGCAAGGGTGGCTTGTTCTTGGTTCACAGGCTGCTCAGGGACCCAGCCTGGAGGGGTTTCCAAAGAACAGGTACCTCCCAACTCTCTTCTGGTTAACTAAGCCATGTTCACTCATCCTTCATGCTAATCAAACACGTTATTAGCGTTACAGTCCTGGGAGAAGGTATCAGAGGCAGGTGCTCTCCTCTCAAGCATGATGCTCTAACAGTCCTCTTTCTTGGTTTGCCAGATCACTGATTGGGGCACTCACATGAAATATTTGGAAAAGGGGCTTAAAGCTCCTGGGCAGACAAAAGAGTGTTGGCCTTAGGACATCCATTTGCTGAAAAGATAATTTAACAATCTGCCTACTAGACAGAGAGTGATCATCACCACACTCTTCTTTGGCTCTGTCTTAAAGACAAGCGGAATCACAGCTTCATTTTTGGCAAGGAATCCAGCCCAAAAATCTTCAGTTCACCCCAATATCATCTACAGGATAGAGGAGTTGGACGTGGACTTGCCAGGTCCCACACACTGGATTGATTAGATGGATCTAAGCACGTTATGGTTGCTTACGGTTTCAGCTGATAAAGCTGCATCCACCTGGAAAAAAAAATCTCAACACTTCAGGCTAACACAAAAGGAAACCCTTTCTGGACTGGTGCACATTTTAGATTTGGCTCAAAGTCAACAAGTAACATGTCAACTCCTGATTTGTATCCCATTATAGCCAGCTCCCAGCAACAAAATTCTCACTAGCTTTAACTAGAAAAGGTTACAGCTCTCAGTATTGTTGCTTATTTAAGAGCTGTAATACCATGGACGACCTTGCCTTGTAATCTCATACAGGGGAAAAACACATTTATGCTGAGGCACCAATAGTAGAAGTGCCTGCTGGACAGGCCAATATTTTCCAAACCATGCTTGCTTAAAGCATAAATAAATGACAAATAAAATCAACAGATCCCTTTGTTGTGTAAAACTGGAATGGAAAAGAAAGCAGCCCAATTGATCACTGTTATGTTTGGTCTCTCTGGAGTCATTATGCCCGAGGAAAAAAAGAAAAACCCTATAAAAGCCAGAGTTGCATAATGCCCTTTGGGTGATGTTGCTTACAAAGAAAGATATGAATCACTGTTGTTTTTCTACCTGTGAGTTGGACCATTAGCTTTAAAACCTTGTAGAACAAATAAATGCCACTTTTGTTTCTGAAAACAACCTAATCTAACATACAGCTAACATTTATTTTATTGCATGATAAAAGAAGCCAAGAAGGATAAACAAAAATGAAAGAGGGAGAACGTGAATCTGAAGAAATAGGTAGGAAGAAATAGTTGATATTCCTGAAAGAGTGCTTTGGCTCTTAAAGGATAAAGGTAGGAATGAGTATTTTTCTTTTGTTTATTGGCATAATCCCATGAAAAAGCAAGTACTCAAAATAGTAGTGTCCTATCTTTAGAGACATATTTCATTTTGCCTTCTATGGAAAAGCTGAACAGAAGGGGAGGATCCTGGCTGCTGTCATTGAAGCTGTTTCAGTCAGAGTGAATAAAAAGCACAGCTGCCAGAAAAGATACAAAGTGTAAAGTCCAAATACTCATTTTCTCATTAAAATGGGGCTTTATTGCTAGTGGATGCAAATAGACTGGGAGATTAACGTCTCCCTGCATTGAGAAACTGACAATGGAAAACGTCATTCTGGTATCAGTCAATATAAATAAAGCAAAGATTCAATCTCACCACCACAGAGAATGCAATGGTGCTGGCCCAAAGCTCTCTGATACTATACCAGGGCCAATTTTGAAAAATTCATGGTAGAATCCCTAGGAGAAATGCCATAATTGCAGAGGATTCCTCAGAAAAATAGATTAGTCACAACATTTTAAATATCTTTATCCTTCAGGTCTGCAGAATTTAAAGTAAAAATACAGATCATAGTCAAGATAAGATTTTTAGAAAAGCCTTTATAACCACAGAAATATGTGATAGATGCAAAATACAGAAACAACAAAAACCCTACTGCTGTTTAAATGGTCAAATTTGGCCAAGCTAGTTTAAGGTTAATATCTGCTTTTAGTCTACAATAAGCCCAGCAGGGGTGAGCTTTACACGGTTGTGAAATGAATTGCATGGCTGAACTATTGGCCTTCGCCACAGGGACTGGAAGTCGAGGACTGCTCTTTTCATTGGCCACATGCAATATGGGACAGAGGTGACTCTGAGTTATCTCGCATTTAACAACCAGCTGCTAGCTGGGAATACAGAATTAGATGCCTGCAATCATTAAAAAAGGAGAATTAGGTGACTCAGAACAGCAATCCAATCAAACCCACATACTGCGCTGCCTAGGGCTAGAAAGTGAGAATAACTCTTCAGGCACACACCTGGGATGTGCGTCTGAAACCGTTCCTTTTCCTTCAGTCTGTTCAGCCTTCATGAAACAGCTCTGTGCAGGGACAGCAGCACACATCCCCAGGTGGACACCTAGAGTCTTCCTTCAGCCAACTGAGTGCTGTCTCTGAGACTTTCCTCTGGCAGTAGCTCACTGCCACTCGCAGCTGGGGTGAGGGCTACAACCAACCCGTGTGATGAAATCACAGTCACAGGGCATGCGCCCCACACAAACACTGGAGAGGTGCAGTTCAGGAGCCAAACTCCTTTCTTGTAGTCAAAATTCATTCATATTTTTCCACAATAAAGACAAATATGATAAGAATATTACCTTGTTCACCTGAAGCAAATTAATAAAGTATTACAGTGCTTCATCAACTCCCTCTCCTCCACTCACAGGCTAGATTACATATCTCCCAGCAATAGTCACCTGGCCATTGCCCTCAGCTTTTCTCTTGCCCTGTATTTTCATCATTCCCAGCCTAATACTGAACCACAGAGCCTGTTAGGGGACCTGTCTTCTCTGATAGATTTGCAATTTTGTCCCAGTAGAACAGCACAATCAAAACCTGGCCATGGAGGACCTCACCTGGGGCCAGAATTCCCCTGCTGGAGATATCCTGTGTATAGAAACCAGTGGGGTGATCCAAGCATCAGAGCACTTTAGTTTAACTATATGTCAAAGCATGTCTGAAAGGTGAAAATGGAGAAAACCTTGTCACTGTGAGCAACACCACCTGCCTGACCTTTGTGGATTAAATACCAGTATGGAAGCTACTTCGGGAACCCCCCAATAGCTCCTGTTTGAGGTCTGGTATAACAAGGGTAAAGTTAAAGCCACCCCAAAGCACTCTCAGGGTTTGTTGAGTACCACAGATGTCTGAGTTGAGGTTGGTTGGCCTCACTTGAGAGAAAAGCTGCTTGCTACCCTCCTGCAACCCAGCTCCCAAGTGATGGCAGCAGCTGGGCTTAGTTAAACAGTTACCAAGCAAAAGTCATCTTCTGGCTCTGCTGTGAAAAAGTTTTTTCTAAATATTATTTCCACTACTTATTTAATTCTACGAATAGGGCAAAACATTCTCTTGAGAATAATTCTTTGGCTCAGTTAGTCAGTCAGTAATGTGTTTTGAGTATTGCTGGTCTATTTTAAGTGAGACATTATCTAGATCTTCATTTATTAAATCTGTAGATTTTGCTTTATTTGTTTATATTTATTTTTTATGGAAAGGGAATAAATGTTCCTATAATTCACAGACTTAAAAATAATTTTATCAACACTATTACTAATTTTGAAGCCTGCTTCATGGTATATAAAAAGCCTCTTCATGCTTTTGGAAAGTTACCACAAGAAAATCAAAGTCTCATAGGAAGAATCATCTGCAGTGAAGACCAGTTTAAAAGCTCTGTGTTGTGAAGACAGGTTTTTACTTATTCCAGTTTGATTTAAAGACCTCTAGGAGTCTGTTCCCTACATCTTGTATTTGTCCTAAATTGTGGATTTCACTTGATGAAAAATCCCAGCATGTACTATCACAATTTTGGATCAGCTTTCTTCACATTCAAATGGAGTAGATTTCTGGCTAATGAGCTACATGTTCCTTACCTGGGATAATTTTTCAGCAGTCCACGGGGATCAAAGAAACTTTGGATGAAGGACAATCATCTGTGTTTTCACAGATGACACATTTAAGCAAAACAAAGTATGAAAATCTTTATAGCCTACAGAAGACCTTGAATCCAGCTTTTCTCCTTGATAATATTTCTTGTCTTAACATAGAAAAAAACCCATCATCCTGAACTTTAACACAGACGGATGTTCAAATTAGTTGCTTCATGTATTGCAGAATTTTATTTTAGGTTTCTCAATTCCTATTTAGGTTTGGTTAAACAGAGCCACATACTGACAATAGGGGACATAACTCAAATATTCAGAGCAGAACATATTTATTGTGTCTTGGCAGATCAGATTGGAAAACTCAAAGAAAACAATTTACAAGTTTGAGTGCAAGCTGAGGAAATTATCTGTATGTGTGTAGTCTGTCTATCTCCCTGTCCCTTCAGGGAAGGAAAGAAGGCAGTATGTGAAAGGAAGGCACCTCTAAAAGAAGGAAAAAGGGCCCAGAAAGGGGTAAATTATTTTTTTCATGTATAATCTGTGTCCATGACCTTTTCTATTTCTCCATGCTTGCTTTATCTTTTGACCATCAAATAGTATCTGGCAACAGTAGCACGTTTTTATAGTTGTTTAAAAGCACTACTAAGTTCAGATATTGTACTTTCTATTGACATTTAGCCAGCAAAGAGCAGAATGGAGAATGACATAGTCCAAAAACACTAACACATGGTATTGATAAAATCACTGGAACACATACTGAAAAATCAATCTATTGCTTTAGTGACTGATGCCTTCTTATTTTGCAGTTTTCACTGTCCTCAAATGTGCTAATTACATCAGTTATTGCTTGCTGTGCTGAATGGTTTTGTGGCTTCATAAATCATCATCAAACATTAAAAAAGCCTCACTCATATGGAGAATAAGCAATAAAATGCTGTAAGTTCAAACAGAAAACATTAAAGAGTGAGAATTTGTCTTGATTTTCCCCACAGTTCCTGTAACTGATGCACATCCTAATGAGGAGTAGAAGAACTGCTAAAACCATTGGCTCCCAGACACTGAAGGTCTCAACAGTAGAAGAAACTGAAATCAGCACCATCAGAATTGTCACACACCTGGTGCCTGAATGCTGTATGCCAGGTCCCCACAAAATAATTGACTTGATTTCAAACAGCACTGATAAATGCAATAAAAAGTATATTTGGGCACCTGGCTCTTTCACTTGTGTTTCCCTATGTGGGTTCACTCTCATCGATCTGTGCTGTCACACATTTACAAGACTTGAAGCACAGAGGCTTTTAAAGAGCTACTTGTTATCAAAGATTCACAGTACAGTTATGAGAGTTAGCAGCCTTGGATCCTCATGTTTGCCTCACAGCTGAATAATTACTTTGCTCTGTGATTCTGAATAAGTAATTTTCTGTCCAGCAAAGGATGGACGAATTAATATTAAATGTGGAATATCCAGGAGTGGTGACAAATTCATAGTGACTCTGAAAAGTCATACCAAGTAAATCCAAAAAAAAAAAAAAAAGAGTGAATGAGTCAGAAATCTCAGCATCAGAGAAAATAACTCATTCAGATTCAGTCTAAGAAACAGAAGAGTCATTTCTGCTAGTTGGATTTTTTGAATTTACAGGTAAATATGTGCCATTTTATTTCCAGAATCCTGGACTAAAGATATTAAGTCTGGAAACATGGAAAGGATTGAACATACAGAATTCAAAGAAAACATTTTGGATCCAGCCCCAGTAAAGACAACAGGGGGGAAAAAAGTCCCAGTAAAGACAACAGGAGGGAAAAAAGGAACAATGCCCAACTGATCAGGAAAGGAAAAACAAAAAATGTACTGTAATTAAAGTGTCAAGAGTGATACTTGATATTAAATGCAAATAATTTCTCTGTATTTATCAGGTTTTCTAGAGCTGAAGCAAATATTTATGTCCTCTAGATTAAGAATATTTTTACCATTTAAGACAGAAATTTCTGTCAAGTATCTAGGATTCTGCAATCAAACCCTTTTAAAACTAAAGTAGCAGATGTGCTCCAGCAGTCAAGCTTCTTACAAACTGCAATACCCTTTCTAGAATAAAGCTGAAAAAAAGATTTAAGAGCAGTTGAAAAGTACCATTTCACTTGAATATAGGTCAAGAATACATAAAGGATTTTTTTTTCTTTGAGCATGTTAGCTACTCATGGCGAGCTATCCTTTTGTTTCTGGAATCAAGAGTTTTGACCTGGATTCTTAGGGCCTGAATTATTTCTACAGTATATCACTTATGCACCAATCCCCAACACTGCTTTTAACAGCAAGAAGACTTTTGAAGGAGCTTTTTAATAGTAAACTACAAAACCTTCAATACACAGTTTGTTTCATTGCTCCTTTAGACTGTTCTGCAGTATTCAGAGCCTTGATGTAACAGCCCAGAAAAAAAACCACAGAACTCCTACTGCAATCTGTGAGTCACTCATGTTATTTTGTCACAGTTTTATTCTCCAATATTACCCTATGGCATTTTGCTGAATTTTTCTTCATTAGGCTATTCAGGAACCAAATGGGAAGTTCAGGATGAACCCGTTTCTGACAAAAGTCTCCTCTAAACTTCAATTTGCGTACTTGGCAGGGAATGTAGGCTGCAGAATACATAGTCACCAGTTGCACTGCTTTGAAGGAATTGAAATATCTGGAGTCAGGTTCAGTGTTTCACCTCCCTTAGGAGGTGGAGAGGATACACAGAATGGTTTTGCAGTGCTTACTGAATCTGTTTGGGGACTGTCCCATACTCTGGGCTTGAGAGATTACAGCATGTTGCCCACTCTCCTTTTCTGTCCTTTGGCTGGTTCCCCAGAAAATCCTTGTTCTGAGAACTCCAAGAGAAGGTAATTATCCTTTACTTAGTGGGTGATTTCTCTGTTGTGTCAGTTCTCCATAGGGGAGCTACTTGGGGCTCAGAAGACATTTAAGACTTTTGTAAATATTTGTAGGAAGCAAACTTAGATTCAGAATTTTGCTGACAACAATATGTGGTTATGGTTGGTGGAATGGTCAGAGCCGGGTTCAGATGTAGAGGTGAAGAGGGAGACTTGGAAAGTCACAGGCAGCTTGATCTGTATATCTGAACCACAGCTGGCTGATGGGGCACTGTGTGAAAATGCTTTCATTGAACAGAACCTGAGCTAGGGCTGGGAAACCACCACTGATCGTGTCCCTGGTAAGTGGTAAGTGTCTTAGACACAAATGACCACAAAGATGCTGCCTGAGGTGTGGGAGGGAGGGTGCATGGGGTCCTTCAGGGAGACTTTCTCTCTAATGCAGACTGTGGAGGTCATCAGATTCAGTTCTCCGCCAACTGGCTCTGATGGGCAGTGCCCTTCACAGACAGCTTGGAGGACAGATGAGTACCGTGGATCTTCTTTTATGCTCTGTGCTTGTCAGGCCATCCCCACAGGGTCCTGTGGCAGCACAGACTAAAGTCATTGCTGATGATGCCATGGATGTCAGCACATATCACCAGTGGAAGGACAGAGTGCTGAAATGGTTGCTCAGCTTTCCACATGAGAACTGGGTAGATCCCTGTGAGGTGTGTATTATGCATATATTCACTGAAGCTGAGGCTCATGTGCCTGAAGGGGAATAGCACCTTTACAGCTGCAATAATCACAGGAACTGTGAGAAACTCCATTAATAATCTCAGTACTGCTGGACACCTCACTTTTCCAGAACCCAGTGATGGTAACTGGAATGTCATGGACAGTGACAAGTTGGGGAGTGTTTTCAAGATTCCAGTAACAGAAGGTTCTTGACTTGAGTACTTGAGTACTGATCTGCTCATCTATTCCCATACAGGTCTGGAATACCAAATACCCAAAGGGTGATACTGATTTTTGACACAGACTGGAAAAAGAGGAACTACTGCTCTGTGCCGCATACCAACCCCTGAAGAAAAGCTGAATGAACAGACTCCTGAACCTTGTATCTGGAAAATAACAGCCCACTGTTGACATGGAGGCCAACAGTCAAACTTAGGCTACTATCAAGACACAACAAGGCTGATATGAACATCAGGAGCCTTCAGTCTTCTTATCAGGGCTCTGAGAACTGGCAGGCATGTGATTGGAGCTAGTAGCCAGGTGAGACTGCAGCTCTGAGAGATGACAGTGGGCTTGCACCATGGAGAGCACTCATGTGGTCCTCCCTCCCCTGTGGTGGCAGGCAGCACTGATGCTGTACAGTGCTGATATGGACGGGGTTACTCTCAGGATGGGCCTCTCGCTCTGGAAGCCACAACTAGGGCAGCTTTAGAAGTAATTCAGGCATGGTAGTGTAACTTTACTCTATTTAGAAGTAAATCCATGTATGTTTAAAATGTTTGCTAACTCTAGAACAGGCACGTGTATGGTTCATGTTCAGCATGCAGGTAAGCGTGTTTGACATATTAAAGCACGGGAAAAACACATTTGATTGAAGACTTGATTTGATTTTTGCTTGTAAATATATTTTCACATTCAAAACTGAATTAAAAGCAGCCTTGATATATCCATCATTATGGACTAAAAATGTCTGCCCGTAGCTTTAGAAAACAAATAGGTTTCATTTCAAAAAAGTAATGCTGTTACAGCTCTTTAAAAGGTGGGCTCAATGTAAACATCTAAAATTTTTTTTTAAATGAGTGTACTCATCAAATACCTTCCAAACCATCCCAAATCCTGTGTTTCTCTACAGCATTAGTTATCATTGTTACAACTAAGGAATCCAAAGAGCTTAATGAAGAGTGGCTGCTGAGTGAGACAGACAAGTGCACTAAGTCCATTGCTGTGTTTCTGTAGTACTAATTAGTCTAATATAGATTTAGTAATTAATTTTGAAATTATGTTGAATGTTTTCAGATCTTGCTGCTAATTGATTTCAAATGAGGTTTCTTGTTTTGATTTTCTTCTATGAATAATTATGCTTATATAATATCCAGAAAGCCCTTGTATTTTAAAAGCCTGGAAATTTCTCACATTTACAGATTTGAAATTACAGCTTTATAAAGGAATTGGGAAAGAAGTTCCTCACTTTCCGGTTTCCCCTACTTTTTAGGAAACTGATTTGTGTGGTAGCAAAATATGAGAAATTAAATAAAATATTTGGTCTTTTTTCAAATATTTTAACATCTTTCATTCTAGAGTGAACACGTGTAATAATTCAACCATTTGAATACCTCTTCTGGGCTTCGAATCACCAGGTGTTTTTGATACCGACCTGTCCTACATACAGCACCAACCACCTCTTCATTTTGGGCCAGTGCCATAAAGTGGGGGCTGATACCTGCTGACCCAGCCACAGATCACATGAAGGCAGTTGTGATTAGTGCCCAGCACTGCACCATCCTGAGCGAACTATCAGTGTGCTGGTACATTAATCCAGCAACTCATAAATTGTTCTGTTCTTCTTCTCTGTGACTGAAGAGTCCAGCCTTGCTGCGATACACTTTCTGTTTCTAGTACACAGGCTTTTGGTCCAATTTATTTCCACTGATTAGAAATGGTTGTCAAAATAGTGTTCACTAGGGGCTAATGTTTAATGCAGTATCAATCCGGTGCATATAGATTCAGTAAAAGAAATAAATGAATGAATAAATAATAGCTCCCAGCTTCACACAAAAGAGTTGTCTGTATCACTGTACAGTGTCACATCAACATAGAAAATCCCTTTTCCTGTCACAATATTCATCATTATACCACCCAGGGTTCATAAAGCACCATTTAGAGATAATGGAAAAAATACAGGACACAAGATGTTTCTGGCTGATAATATTGATTCCAGGTGTTCTGAGAGAAAATTAATTAAGTCACGTGTTTCAGCTATAACACTGCTTACCCCTTTTATAGATGCCTGTTGAAACAGTTCCTAATATTCTGCAGACCCCAGACCCCAGATCAAAGCTAATTACAAAAATTAAGCTAATTGTTTAAGAGCTTGCAGCAGAGTGGAGATTAGAGACACCAGCAGCACAATGCCACCTGGATCTTTTCTTGCCCATGTGTAGTTTATGGGAGGAATGATACTCAGATGAAAATTAATAAATTCAAGAGATATGGTCTTAAACTTTTCACAGGACATGCTAATTAAATTCTTGGAGCCTAGATAAGTCACAACTATGACATCCCCTCAGTTTTTTAAACTTGCACATAATGTCTGTCAACAGATGCAAAAAATTTCCATTTATTTCAACCGGTACATTACCCAGAAAACTGGTTAGTAGGACATCTGAATTATTCATCACAAATACTGTCTTTTTAGTCCGCAGATCTTCAGCAGCTCAATTCACATCTGTGCAAGTGAAAAAACAACCCAACTATTTGGCAAGCAGTTAACTTGTGGCCTGAACTTATCTGAACAGCTAACTTATCTGAACTTATGACACACTTCTGAACTACTATTTTTGGCTTTGCCATGGTTATTCATCATGTACAATGTATCATCTCTTGCTTGTGATGTTACCTTTGTCTCATGACTAACTGATATTGCCAAGTGTGAGAGTACCCATACAGGTGCTGAACAATGAATATTGCCCATTGGAGATAAGTCCTTGGATGAAACTGCATTTCTGTTGAGTAAAATAACATTTCAAGGCTACCACATACACTGTTAAAAAAAATCCGTATTATTTTCTAGTGTTTCAGAAAATTGACTAATCATTTGCAGTAGACCAAAGGTTTAATCATCTCTTATTATGAAAACAGTGCAATGCAAGAGACATCTCCACTTCTGGAGTCAGGACCATCACTGTCAACTTCCTTGAGCCAAACACTGAATTTGTACTGGGCAGGAAACACTGAGGATGCCCTTGTACTACCCACAGTGCTGATACGGCAGAGTGTTCTTCCTTCAAACCTCATTTAAAATTACAGTCATAAGCAAAAAGAGGAAAGTGCTAACCATAAAGCTCACTTGGGTTTTCCAAAATTCATCTGCCTTTGTGCTTAAAGAAGAATTGTTTTTCATCTACAGCTTTTGGTCTTTCTTAAAAAGGAAGGATGATTTTGCTTAATATTCATAACAAAGGCAGGATGTTTCTTGAGGAGTCAGATTTTGGATGTGAATAAAAGTGAACTAGGATTCACATGAGCAGTCAGTTTTTATATGCATATTTACTGATCCTGGTCTTAAAAAGAATAGTTGACAATGACACACTGTGTGGTGAATCTGAATTTCCATGCTCTTCTGCATGGGAGGAAAGAAAGTTTATTCTGCCATCCTACAAAAAAGTATTGAAAAGCAGTCTGACAGCACAGCCTTTTAGATGCCCTTCCTGTTTACTTTTTCTCTAATTATTCAACTACAGATTCCATTGTAAGACATAGTTCTAATTTAACCTCTTTTAATTTTGCTATAAGGCTATTTTGGAGCTGCTTCAGAGCTGATTAAGTTACTCTCTGAAGATAGCAAAGAAATTCCATTGCAGGGGAAAAAATAAGCCAATTTTTATCTATGAAACTCTGTAGTGCTGCTGTCCTATATATTTTTTCAGATAATATTAGAATTCATCTGACAAGACATTGCTATGTGTTTGGCCCATGTAGCTGAGCCATATCATTGTGCAGTATGCATTCCAGTATCATGGGAGTGGAATTGTACACATTTCATGAAAGTTTCCTCTCCTTGTATCAGATTCATACCTAGTTATATGGCATTTATCTTGACTGTAGGCCCGTAACTGCATAGAATTTATCTCTCTTCCTTGAGGTTTTATTATTGGGGGTTTTTTGTTGGCTTGTTGGGGGGAAGTTGTTTTGTTGTTGGTTTTGTTTGGTTTTTTTTTTGCATTACACTGTAACTTTAAAGGAAGTGTGTGGGTACTTATAAGGCCTTCTGTGAATGAAAATGTATGCAAATGGACAATCTGGTGTTCCTTTATCAAGGACATTGGGAGACACAATAACTTGAAATTCATATTCCTGTTTGCATTTGCCCTCCAATTTATTGAAAAAGCCCAGATGGAATTTGCTGAGTTGTGCATTTATCAATTCTAACAGGCTGCACTCAGAACATTTTGTAGACAAACCAAACATTAGCAGCTGGAAGAATGATTTTAATGGCTGTACTGTGTAATAGTTTTTACACCTGAACTAGAACAAACAGTCTGATCCTTAGGTATGGAAATTCTAGCTTTGTCAATGTTCCCAGTGCACTGGGTTTATTTGTATTAGGTTTAAAAATTCACAAGGTGTGTCACTTGTTACGTACTTACAGTATATTCATACATAATGCTAAAAGGAAGGAGCTTCAAATCCCACTTGTTAACAGCTAAAGATAGCTAAGAGTTTAAAAAAAATATTAATCTCATTTCCTCTGAACCCTGTAAATAATTTTCTCCCTATTGGGAAGGGGCAAGCCAGAAAAAAAGAAGTTCACTTCCTGGATAAGTTTCTCCAGATACCTGCTTCAAAGTTTTACAAAGCTTCTCCTAAACAGCATATATTCAAAATGACAACAGGTGAATCCCAAGCTCTGCATTCACTGTTAGGGAACTACTGAGGAAACGTCACCGTTGGGGGAAGGAACTCACACTGATCCTGAAGAAAACTTTTACTGAGGAATGGAATACAGAAGACTCAATCCATGATCCATATTATTATTAGATTTTGCAACAGGAAGTTTCTCTCTTAAAATAGTCCTACACCAACAGCACTCTTTTCCCCTGCTTACAAAACTGCGTACTGTTCCTGAATTACTACTGGGTTAGGCCATCAGAGCAGATGAGGAGTCAGGAACACAACTATGCCAAATAATAAACACAACAGCTAAAACATGAGTCAGTCCTCAGGTTCTCCACTGATTATGTGGATCTGTGAAAATGAGGATGAAACAGGAATGCCAGCTGCCAGAGGAAAGTGTACTGCAGCGTCAAATATCTCAGCCAGGAGAGTCCAAGCTTATGGGGTTGACCACAACAGTGTCTTGACTTCTTGCACAGTTTCTGAAGACAGCTACAATTCCCAGCATGGAGAGTCTGGTAAGTGCAGTGTCTGTAAGTTATGTGGCCTTGTTTGCACCTGCCAAGAAACTTATCAGCCAAGCTCCACAAATTTTCGGCAAAATAAATGCAATATTAAGGGCTGAGAGCAAGGCATGGAGATGTCAACATCCTCCATAGCTTTATCTATTTAAAAGCTACTCCTGGAGTTTAAAACAACTGCTTTACCTTTCTACAGCTGGTGGAAAAGATACCACTTCAAAAGGACACTTAATTCTGCTTACTGCAGACATACTTTAGCAAGCTGGATTGTCCTCCAGAGGTTAGTCTCCCTCCATTGACCACAGAAAGAGCTTCAGTAACTACTTTACATAGGATGTCTAACTTTTAAATTGCTGAGGTTAGTGAGCTGAGTCCCATTTCAATTCTGCAACTTCAGAAAGGTGAGGAGCTGGCTTGAATGGCCGTTTGTTCATTATTTTGCCAGTGCTGTGCTGAGCAGATGTTTCTATTGAGCTGTCCACAATGACTCCAGAACTTCTCCCAAGTGCTTGCCATTAATTTAAAAACCAGTCATGTGTGAGCAGTTTAGATTGTTCCTCCCAGAAGCCCGCTGCATTTGTACTGAATTTTATCTAACTAAACTAATACACATATGCCTTGCTTTCTCCAAATGACTGTGGAAATCATATAATGTAATTATCTGAGTCTAACCATGATGCTTTTAAAAAACATGTGTGCTAGCATGTATGGGAAAGCTTCTTGACTCAGATTTTCACTGCATATGCAAAGAATAACAGAAATACAGATTCAGACGATGAAATTAATAGACTCACAATTAAATACCTAGAAGTCTGCCTCAAGAATTCTAAAGAATGACATTTCCCATCATTAGTTCAAAGCATATAAACACACCTGGTGTTCGTCATCAGACCACAAATAAATATTATTAAGACACATGAAACTGGGCCAGATGGAGCACAAGCCCAATAGGCAGTTATCAAATAAATAATTAACATTCAAATTAAAATAATTAAAATTCTCATCACATACAAATATTGAGTTGTCAGATCTAAGCTTTGCTTGGAAATACAGCGTTTGCCCATATTGATGGATGGAAGAATCAGAATAACTATTGACTTGAATGCTCAAGGTCTGTTAAACCCATCATTCTGGATTCCACCCTTTGTTCAGTGACACATCTGAGTGACATTTGGTTAATGGTTTGGTCTTGATAATATATTTAGTGTAATCTCTTCCACAGTGTGATTAACTGTACTGGAAATGCAGATGAAAATGTGTATTCAGTGTTTTGCAGAGTCACAGATGGGGAACATTGCCTTCAACCTTTGTAGTTATCTAGGCACAGAAGGAGATAATCCATACTCAGTGGCAGACTACCAGGGCTTCTCATGCTACATGTAATGACTGCACATAATAGATTTCAGAATAAAAAGTAATTGTCTCATCATGCAGGCCAGAGACAATAACAATCCCTAGTAACTAAAGAAGGGGAGCAACAACTCATTATACAATGCTTAATATGAAGCATTAGAACATATAATTGCTAAGAGTTCTCGCTTAGGTTCAGTCAATAATAGAGGTCAGACATGTAAGAGTAACCTGATTCTGCAAAGAGACACATATGGATAAATACTCACACGCACACAGACATACGCAACCCATTGTGAATGGCATAATTGAAATCAATTGGCCTACTCACAGAGTCTACCATTTATTTACTCTGTGGTTTCTCTAAAATGGTCTTCTAACAAGATTGGTTGGAAAGCAGTCATCAAAAGCACTTACACTCATTACAATGATGTAAAAAGGCCTCAGTTTAGCTGGGAAAGACCCAGGATTCATTAAGTTAAATACATACATAAAGCTTTGCACAATCAGAGCTTAAGGGCTTTATGCACAAGGTAGTGCTTTCAGATGAAGTCATTTGATATAAGCAGTTAGCATAATTCATGTTACTAAACAAACATTCATAAGGCGAGAAACGTGTATTTAAGAGAAATTACTCCAAAAAATCCCAATACTTTCTAGCTATATTTCTCCTGTGCCCTTACCTACTTCACTCTTTGATAAGTACATGTTGACACCTTCTATGCCAAGGAAAATGAAAGGATGTCATTCTCTTTGCTTTAAATTACAAATCCCTAATTTAACAGACCAGGAAAGCTTTCTCTTCTTTTTCTTTTCAACAGGACACATCTTCTGAGCAGCAAAATGGAAGACAAATTTAGTTATCACTGAATTTGTTATGGACTTCCCATGGCCCTGCCTCAGCAGAGAACCACTGGTGGGAAGTAAAGCTGTCCATTCTCCTCACGGCAGTGCCACACACAGAGGGCAGGACCTGTGCTCTGCACAGCTGGCTCTGCACAGCCCTCTGCCTGCACCAGGGCAGCAGCTGCCCCTGCATGAGCCACTAACCACAGGCACAGAATGGTTATTCCTTACATACAGGTTTGCCCTCTCTTGTGGAAATATCGCTATGATGGTTTGCTGTTCGTGGATGGAGTTTTGGGTAATGGTCGAATCTCCTCACATGTGGAGAACACACATGAATTAATGTATCTGCCAAAGGCATAGATTGAATCCACTCATCTTCTATCAGTCACCATTTATTAATCATGAACACACTGGTCTCAGTTTGGCCTATTAGACAGGAATTTAAGCAGCTGATGTTTTCTCATTCTTCTCATCACTTTCTTACAAAAACAACCGGATGGGACACAAATGACAGTGCACTGACAGAACTGAAGTAATGCAGCAGCCCTTTCCAGCCTGGGCAGGGTTACAGTAGCACTGAGGGAACATGATTATATGTGTGGTTACTTACTTATCACTAAAATAAGTTCCTATACTGGATGGAGAATAAACTACAGAGTAGGGATACTTATGTGACCATCCTAGTCAGGCTATATCAGTAAAAATACCAGTATGTGGACATACAGGGAAATAAAACTTACTTAATCAGTCATTGTCATGAGCAATGTGTTTGCTTAATTATGTTCCCAGGCAAATAAAGATCTCAGTTGGCTGAGTTCTCATTCAGCCCTCTCACCCCCCATCCACTCCCATTTATTAGTGATGGAAACCCCTAACTGTGGCTAGGTATCTTCTTCAAAGAGTTATTTACTACAAAATTCAGCAGGCGTCATCCTGGACAGTATGTCACTCAGAGTGCTAAGGAAAGACTGAGTGTGGAATCAAAGATGATGGGGGTCATGAAATAAAATTCTCTGGGAAATTTTAATGTTTTAATATATGCCTGGCTTCTCATCAGAAACTTCCAGCAGAATAAAAAGTTTAAAAATAAATACTGACAAAATAGTACTGAAGCATTTATTTTCCAGGAAAGAGAGGTCTTCCTAATTTATATAGTACATGATATATTGTGGCATATTGAATAGAGGCTGATTTATCATAACGACTGAAAAGCCTAAACAAAGGAATCAGAAGTAAAAATAAAATAATTTTTTTATGTTATCAGAGCATCTCCTAGCAAAGATTTACCCCAGAAGATTTCATTACAGATGATTTATTCATTCAAAGTGTTTCAATTTCAATTAAATTATGTTTTCCAATAGAAACATTTTCCTTCAGTTTTTAAGCACTTCTCTTCAATATTTTGCTGAACCTGAAAGCATAATTCTCAGTCCTTTCTTCGTGGAGGGAAATTCTCAAGTCCCAGACACATTTCATTTGGTTAAACTTAGAGATACTTATAATATGTCTTAGCACATTGTGTACATTCCTTGTCAGACACTTATTTAAATGATTTTTTTTTAAACCATTACTAAAGAATTTTTACTTAATAAAACTCCACGCAGTAACTTTAAGCACTACTTTTCCTGACTCAATTTTATGCAAGTTTTCAATGGGTAATTTCTGAATTCCTTGAAAAACTCCACAGACTCAGCATCCAAGCTACTACTTCTGCTGCCTACCACTGACATGGAAATTTTCAGATGGAAATTTAATGTTGCATTGCCAAATGTTTCCTTTCCTCACAGGCTCATGAAATATTGATAATATGCCCTGAAGAGGTCAGACCTTGTTCCTACGCAATATTTTCTTCCATGAAACTGTCACGAAATTCTTTTTTCTTACTTTATTATCTCATTGGTAATCTCTGGACTGGCTATTCATTTTTTTATGCACAAATACTATTTTCTTTCAGTAGGCATAGTCCAGCTCTCACGCAAGGGCCAGTCCACAGCACATAGATGAGGCAGGAGAAGCCTTTTGAAGAAGTTGTTGGCTGGTTTGCTTTCCTCAGCTGCTCGTTGCCATAACCACCACTACACGGTTTGTTTTTCCACTGGCTCAGCAGTACCTGTGCACCGAAATGAAGGCTTATTTTGGAGAGGGCTTTTCTTTTAACTATTCCTGTGACATGCAGTGTGGACCCATAAACTACTCCTTCCATAGCACTGAGCGGGTGCGGGAGGGGAATCAGCAGCAGGAGGGATAGAAGAAGAATGAAGCTTCCTAAGCCAGCTTTGCTGGTGGAACCTGTGTCCCCTTGAAAAATGGTTTCAGACAGCTTTGCTAATACTCTGGTAATTGTGGTTTGAAAGAATAAGGGCTATATGTCAGTTACTGAATTTTTATTTTTGTGCTGGACCAATGTAGAGTAAAATGATAAAGGGTAAACAAACCAATCCTGAATCCTTTGCCTAGATCTGATTAAAATCAAATTTGTTGGTACAAATTAAAGGAATTCCATGAATTTTGGATGAAGTAGAATGGTCAGTGAAAGGGAAGAATGCAACGGAAAGAGAAACAGGTGGCCGAGGGAGACATCAGAGCCTTCTTGAAGCCAACATGAGATTCCCTGTTATCTGCAAGAAGAAAGACACATCACACTGGGTTCGGCTCCTTGCGCTGAAACAGAACTTAATTATGCTGGCTTCTGTGTCTTTATTTACAACTTTTCAAAATAATGGTGTGGATACAAATCCTCAGTGACCCCAGAGAGCTCCATAAAATAGCTGAGGTGACTGGATTTTTGCTGCTTTTTGTGCTCATCCAGACTCAGGCTAATATATCTGTGAAGCACCTGTCTGTCTTTTGTCGGGCCAGAAGTATTTTACCCGATACATTGTGACTCTGGGTGGGACTTTCTAATAGATGAAAAAATAATTAATAACTGAATGAAGACTTCAGAGTTGCCAAAGGACTAGTCATCATGTATTGCATAGGAAGAAGGTAATGGGGCTTTGCAAAGAGAGAGGGGGGGAAAGAAATTGTCTGGAGACTGAAGCCAAGCAAAATCAAAGCAGAAATAAGGTACAAGTTATTAACAAATTAGTACATCGAATATCTTGTACTGTGAATTTGATCTTGGCCTCCCAAATTCTTCACTTAGGAAACATTTGTAAATAGAAAACTAGGAAAAAATTATTTGGACTCATTAGAACTTGAAACTTTAACATAATTAATTGCAATTTAGAAGACTTTAGAAAAATAAAAAGATGAAAACCGAAACACAAAAGTCGAAAGTACTAAAAAACATTTTCACAAAGCTAATTTTGTGACAAAATAGTCTGAAATGACATGCCAGAATCTGTTTGCCTGTCTGCTCTGCTGCTATGAAACTCACAAGTATGCTATTAGCATTCTAGCACCTCATCCTAGCACTTACTTTCATACAAAATTAGCCCTGCATACAAGATGTACACACATGTCTTTTTGTGACATAGCAACGCTGATTTAAAAACTGGAATTCACAGTAACTCAATAAAAATGAGGGCTGTAAATTAACTGGGCATAATGTAGTCTTTGCAGTTCTCCAGAGGACTTGAATAAATACAAAACTAAATGAGTAAGAAATGGAAGTGAAAAGAAACAGCCTTTTCTTCAGATGGTCTACATTTCTAATTGAAAAATTTGGCTTGCATTAGTTGGCAGCAGCATGGAATGCACAGCATGAAAGGTCAATAAATTAGTCTAATACATGGAAAAAATGCCTTACTGGAAAATTTGATGGACACCATCAGTTTTAGGATTGCATATTCTGCTTGTTTACCCATTTCAAAGCCCTTTCTAACACTTTAGTTATACAAGTCCATCACATTGATTGACAAGGACCTAATCAGTTCAGGTTCCAAATTACGAAATATAGGGGAAGATTTGTTAGTATGTATATCCAGTTCACATAGCTGGTAGAAAACCCATTTTTGTAAAAGAATAATGCTGAAGAGAAGATGCACATTTTATTCTGCAACACTAACAGCCTGTACCAGGGGTATTTTAATGGCTTGGAAAATGTTAGTGGTGTACAAGAACAGACAAATTAAAAAGAAGCCTTATAAAACCCACCTGAAACATGTTGATATTTCACATTCATCCAGTGCTGTTTTATGTAACAATTCACAATAATTGTATTTTAGACTATTTTGAGCTTCACCTCATAGGAATTCTCTGCTGATTTCAACAGCACGAAATGATTATATATATTTAGATGTTGAATCCTTTGGGGGCAAAAACTGTCTCTGATCATGTCTTTTACTGGGCCTGGCACAGCAGATTTTGTCCTGATGGTGTTGTAATACAAACAAGGAACATATTTTAAAGCCAGAAGGTGCACTGCGATCACCTGCTTTGGCAAAACAAAATGGCTGGGGTTCAGGAGGATCCAAGTCCTGCTTGCTTAGGAAGCAAATGTGAAACAAACAGTGTAAGGACTTTAAAATCTTCCTACATAAAAGTTATTGACCACTATCAAGCAGAATATGAATCCTTTTGCATTCAATCCAAATGTCAAGACACTTGTTAATAATAACAATAATGAAAAATACCAGAAGCAAGTGAAATATATTTGATTTTCTTTCATTTCATTCTTCTCAGAAACTCAGCAGTGGTTCTGTATGCAATTTTGTGGTTACATTAAACTACATTTTCAATAGTGTTTAAATTAAAAGTATGCACACAGATGTCAGCTGAGATTCTGTATTTGATGGGTCTGATGATAAAGTGAAGGCAAGCTCAACTCAGGCTTTTAGGAATCCAAGGTCTTTCAGCATGGCCAAAGCCTTGCTCTATATAATAAAGTAAATTTTTTTGACACCTTTTTTTTCCTATTACCTGTACACAGCTTTGATCTGTTTGATTTTATTACCTGCATCATTTAAGGACCACAGCTTTAGATTAGCAAGTAGTCCTGCAAGGATTGAAGTGCAGTGAAGTGCTTTGAGCAGAGCAGCACCTGCCTTGTGGTTTTCATTGGAGTTATTTTTCAGCCATCTGAAGAGTAAGAAATGTCTCTTAAAAAAAAAAAAGTCCAGATCAATGTCTGTGACATCTTTTCTCTGCCATATATTCCGTTCAAAAACATTTCACTTGACCCTGTTCCTTAAGTCATATTAATCAGTGCCACTTCAGCGATGCTAAAGGAAGAAGCTGCACTGAGCAGCAGCTGAGATTCAGGCCCGTGCTCTTTCTGTGACAGAGGCCATGTGCATGAAGTGGGAGGCGCATCACTCTCCACCCACAGAATGAGACACAGACACAGAGGAACCAAGGCTCAGGCTGTGCGTGGTACTTTGAGTCAGTTTTTCCCAAAGACTGAACACCCAGCAGCAGCTGGCAGGGAGTAGTGGTGCTGTTGCTGAAGGGTTGGTGTTCAGCAGAGTGCTGAGAGCTGCTGGTTTAGTTTCATCCTAAAGGATTCTAATTTAGGTGCTCCAAGATTACACCAATATGCAGACCAAAGCATATTTAGGAGAGATGACTGGGAAATCTGTTGCAAAAACACAGTTCTGATATGAACAAACATGAATCAATGTAGTAGATTTAGGTTTTTATCTCAGACTACATAAATTGACCTTAATTTTGAAACAGGATGCACCGATAAGGGTGTTTTTCTAATCTTGAATATCCTTCAAAAGACCATTTTGGCCTAGAGCCATAACAACATGATCTGCTTTCATTTTTTTTATTTATTACTTTTTAATATTTGCTCATTCATGAAACTCTAATTTTCATATTCTCCAAGGAAATGAAACATGAAAACAACAGTGATGTGTTGTCTCACTAGTGGCACAGGGATTAGTGTCAGGTTTAGACTTGGGGTACCTGCTTAGATGTTTAGAATCAGATTGTGAGAATACCACCAATATTCTTAACAACAATAAAGTGTCCTTCTAGTAAATACCGTTTCACTGTGCTGAAGTCCTCTTGTAAGCAGAATGGATGTCTTTAAGTTATTGTTAATTCATCAAGCATGGTTTAAGGTCCCTTAAGCTTTAAGTTTACTATATAACAAAGGCAGACTGCCTTGCCAAAACTAGACTTCCAAAATGTGTGGACTTACTGTGTGCCAACCAACAATTTCAAGCATTACATTTTCGTTCCTAACCTTGAAAAGCCAGAAAAGAAAAAGACAAGCAGGAAAATAATAAGCCAAGGGATAAACCAAAGACATTTTAAGAAAGCAGATGTGTATGTATTTATAAAATATTCTGTCAAAAAAAAAAGTCCCTTCTAAGACTTCAGTCTAAGCTCGGCAAAAGAATGACTACTGGTTTTATTTCTATTGCTGCAGCATCTGAGAAGTGTCACTGTTGTGTTAAAAGGAACACGACTCTAAAACTCTTTTTCTTTGGCTGAACATATTTTATCCAGAAGGTTAGAGAAATTTACTGCTAAGCATCACACTGCTAATGCAGAAGATCTAAATCTTTCAGCTGTCTTAATAAAGTTTAGCTTTATGGTTCAGAATGCAGAATGCAAGGCTGAGAAAATATATTACATACAAAGGACAGAAATCCAAACCAGCATCTTGAAAAGAAGAAAATAATTTTGTAAGAATACAGGGGGTTGGATTTTATTGTAAATATTTTGCAGAACAATCTTCATCTAAGGAATGTGCTTAAATGTCTCAGAAGGTGAAAATACCAATGCTTCTGAAAAATACTTAGATAAGACTCAGAGTGATGTGGATTATTACCTACTATTTTGTCTGAAAGTTCATTGAAGCGTAACAGGAAGACTTGTAAAGACTTTGTATAAAATATCAATTAAAAAAAAAAAAGATAGACAAAGCTTGTAGCAGCCAGGTATTCAGGGTGATCAGGAGAAAGTACAACAATACCCTCTTTTTAGGTGAAGAACAGAAAAAAAGGACAATATTCTTATAGGTACACAAATGTCTGACTGAATTATTTCATTTAGTTGTGTATATGGGCAGGAAATCTACTGGTGACATATAACTTTTAACTAAAAGCAGCTTCCATTTTTGATTCTGTCTTCTTAGAAAAAAGGTCAGACCCATCCTGATGCTTCTTTCACAGCAGGAAAAAAAGGGCAAGCAGGAGTAGATCAATATTCACCACGTGAAGGTACTGGTGGGAAAGGATCTGAATACTTAGACCGGAGGTAAAACTTTGGGTTTTTACATATTTTAAAGTTCTCAGTACCACTGACAACATAGGATGTGACCATGGGTATGCAGGAAGGAGTCCATAAAACTGCAGGGAGCAGTGATGAATCGTTCCTTCTGCTCTCCAGATCCCACCACGCTAATACTGACTTCTGTTTGTATGGGAATGAGAAAGATTTGTGCCCAAACCAGTGCATATATTTTCTATATAAATACAATATTTATTTTTTACATGAAAATTGTACTTGCACAAGCCAGGAATCATCTTTGTCCAGCCTGCATACATTTACATTATGCAGTAGGACAATTTCCTAAATTTCCATGAGGTAAGACACTAGCAGCTTTACTAAGAAAGAATTTTGCCTTACAGATTAATGCAAGCAGCAATCCAGTTTGAAACACCAGACGATGGATTGTGGGAACGAACATTTAAGTGCAGCTTTTTCAGGCATGTGCTGGTATTTGGTGCTGGATAGAGCTTCAAGTGATGACTGTGGGAAACTTCAAATAATAGCTTTAAGAATTTGCCTGACAATAAGCCTGGATAAAATACCATGGTATTACAAGATATTTTCCTTTCAAAATAATCACACACTAATCATATATATTATAATGAGTGGTATCACTTCTTCACTCAAGAAAATTCAATTTCTATATATTTCTAAGAGTTGAATCTGGGCTCAAATCACAGCTGGTAAATACTATTTGAAGTTACCATTTTTCATTGCTTTTCAGTTAGAAGTCTTTTACTTCAATTTTTTTGAATGAATAAGACAAATATATATGTAGGCTCAGGATATGTATCTGTTTTGCCTGTCACTCAGAGTGGAAGGAAAAAGCAAGAATTCTTTTAGGAAGGAAAAAGACAGCAATTCCAATTCAAATCTATAAAGTATTTCTTACAGTTCAAGCATGGGATTCATCTAATTCAGCGATTGCTTGCAGTGTGAGCACCTACCTTGGAGCTAGTTATCTTAGACCTAGTTTACAGCAAACTGAGTGAACTAAATTATTTAAAGCTGCAAAAATCCAAACCATTTAAAATATCTACTTTAGGAAAAAATTAATTTGCCTTTTTTTTTTTCTTTCCATTGACCATCAAATGATGTTATAAAAACAGGCATTTGCCTTTAGTGCAAATAATTCTATTTTAATTAACTAACAAAATGAAGCTCTATTGAATATAAGCAACAATTGGGGTTTTGGAGCGTTTTATTTGAAGGTTTTTTGGTTGGGTTTTTTGTTGGGTTTCTTGCCTTCATATGAAGCACTACACTTGTAGCACGGCTAGATAAAAGCATTAAAACCTCTTGAGTGGTTTTTTGGCTAAACCATAAGCAGTGGTCATAGGAATATTTTTGCCTTGGGTCAGATTGGCTGAACTTTGGGATTTTTTTTTCTCACCATGATGTAGGGAATTAGCTCCTCTTTCTAGGCCCATCTGAACATTACACACTATGTTTACAGAGAGAAGTGGATTGGAGGGCTCAGATGATGTTCTTGAGCCCTCTGTTCCCATATTCCCACAAAAGTATGCAGTACAGTCAGATAGATCTTGGTCCAAAAACTCACTCGACTGCAAACTCAAGAGTAGTCAGGTTGCCAACAGGGGCATGAACTAGAGTTAGGCAAATGTTTATTAAGGGCACATGCAGTCAAGAAAGTATAAAATGAGGCTTTTCACAAGGAAGACATATAATTGTATCTACTTATATATTCTGAATTATTTTCCAGAAAGATTATATTTGGGGTCATAATTTTTCTTGGACTATTTCTTAGGTTCCTTCAGAAGTAAAAGACAATACAAGAAACCCAGGAAATTCGCCAAGTTTTATTGTAAAGCTACCAAGCCCCAAAAAGGCTTTACTTTTCATATCATCTGATAAAGCCATTTTCACTCCCTGTGTAAATTTCCATTGATTCAGAAGGGTTAAAGCATCCGTTTTACCTGCTTATTAATATCTTTGTGTGATGAGTGTGAATACAGGGCATAAAAACGAAGGAAGGCCGTGAATAACAGGATAGAAAACAAATCAGAATGTTGCTCAAATTAATGTTGAAGATCTATTGTCAGACCCTCATGTTAGTCCATCCTCTTCACGTCATGGGAAAGGGATGAGGCAGCAGAAGGTGTTATGTAGGAATTGCTAAAACTCTGCTTTCATGGGAGGATAATTCCTCTGGCTTGAGTGCCACAGGAAGCAGGAAAAAGTTTTCAGTCTGGACCAGTCCTTTTAGGCCCTGGAAATGGCAGGTGTATGTACAGCATAGGATGCAGTTAAGGATGCAGAACTGAGTGATACTTTGTTCCACTGAACAGCATGAAGTAAAGAAGGATATCTTTTAGGTCTGGAAATACTTCTAAATTATGTCTGGGGACTCTTACTGTTTGTTTATTGCTCAAAGCCATTGAGTGTGACAGTCTGCACATTTCAGTGACAGATCTAACTGAGAATTCTCATGTAACACCAGAGTTTATGTAACTTAGCAATAGCTAAGTAATAGCTAATCTGGGAGCATCTTTAAGTATCATACTTTATGAGCAGATGTTTTTGTGTTTTCCCTTCGTGATTATATATTCCAAATCTGTATACTGTCACAGGAAAGTGAGTGCTGTAAAAATTTGACATCTGAGACCATCCCCCATCCTCTCAGTGTCTTCCTCCTCTCTTGAACAGTAGTTGAAGAAGTAGGAGGTGATACATTAAATCTTGTTAATACTTTTGGTTGGTTTATCCTTTCTGTTTTGACATTGTATCTTGTATCTGTCAATTTTATAGATGTACATAAAATTGCCTTAAGGAACATATTCAACTGGTATCCAGTTTTTAACCAGGGTTGCTCATAAATCATACACAGTATGTGTCAGTTCTAAGCGGAAAAGGCATGGATGTCCATGACTTGCAAATTTCATGAAGCTCACAAATTTGTCTGGAAACCCAGCTTGAAATAATGTGGGCATACAGTTTCCACTTATTTTTTGCTGTTACTTTGACTAAGCTGATACCAAACTTTAGCACCTACTTTGCCATGAAGAAATCACAAATTGCATCTGTTTATTCATTTTGTTAGAAACTCAGCATTACTAAGCTTGATAGATTTTTTTTATCATTGATTATACTGATGAAAATAACAAAATTTATGTATATACACAAGATGAAGGGGAAGGTTTACTTTCCTAAATTAGCTATGAAAGTTGGCATCTGAGTTACAGAACTCTGTACGCCACTCATTTCAAGTGGAGTTGTGGTATCAACAAGCATTTTTGTGCACCAAGACTCTATTTTTGTGCTTTTGCCTTTTTTTTTTTTTAATCGGTTCTCTCATATCTTAGGTAACTCTTAGAAAATGTCAATGACTGAGAATTTTAGAGTCCTCCATCCAAGATCCAAACCAGTACAGATGTCTAAAGATGAGTATGGAGAAAGAACCTCTCATCTTTGGAAGATATCTTGCGCATATTAATTCTATCATCTCAAGAAGGATTTAACACACAGACTGAGGCTGACCATAATTTCTGAGACTTAACTGATTCAACCTGGAGAAGAGAAGATTCCAGGGAACCTTATTGTGGCCTTACAGTACTGAAAGGAGCCTACAAGAAAGCTGATGGGGGACTTGTTACAGGTGCATGTAGTGACAGGACAAGGGGGAATGCCTCTAAGCTGAAAAAACAGCAGGGTTAGATTAGACATTAGAAAGAAATTCTTTGCTGTGAAGGTGGCAAGGCACTGGAACAGGTTGCCCAAAGAACCTGTGGATGCCATATATCTGGAGGTGTTTAAGGCTGGATTGGATGGGGCTTTGAGCAACCTGGACTAGTGGAAGGTGTCCTAGAGAGATTCTGTGATTTAATGATTTTTTTATTATTTCTGCATGAATGGGACATTTCTTTTATAGAAGCAGTGCTGATTGCAATCAACACTTAGAAAATATTTTATCAGCCCACTGAAGTATAAGTGCGATGTTTAGTGCATATGTGAAAGAAAAGAGGTCACTATTGACATTTGTGAGAACTCAACGTTTTCCTCATCAATTTTGTCAGGAAAAATCAAAACATTTTCATAAAATGTTTTCATATATTTTCATATATTTTCATATCTCTTCAATGCTTTCATAAAATATTTTTATATATTGAAAAATTTAGTGTGGAAAAGAGATCAATTTAAAGTCTTTTCATAAAAAATGAGATAACACTTTGAGGTAAAACTGACTGATAACACTTTTGGGATTGAGGCAATTTATATTTTGGACTTCTCATTATATTAAATTTAGGTGATGTTTTAAGACATTTAAGACTTCACATTTTTTATTCTTGTGAAGTGAATAATCATTTTCTTGGTTAGCGATGAGTGTCAAAAAAAATCACTCTTTCTCTTTAAATGGAAATTAACTATTACAGTTTCTCCATGTTTTCTGGGCTCCTCATATATACACAGACCAGTAATCTGGTATATGGATCTCTTGTACTTGGTTTTGCAAGGGGAATTTAAATCTTTGCTTGAAGCCTTGTAAAACTGCAGTAGTTTAGATACAGAGATTTTCATTGACACATGAGAAATCTACACAAATTATTTAATTAAGAGCTTCCACTTCCATTTCAGACAGAAATGATTGTGTGGCCATTTTTTTTTTTTTTCCTCTTGAATGCCATAATCAATGCATTTTTAACTCAAATATACATCACATGGATGGAGGTTGACTTCGTGTTTTAAGGAGTAGCTATGTTTTTCAGCTGCAATCTGGGACAATGATCATGTTTCACTGAACTGCAGTGCTTTTTCTTCCTCAATTAATATCCAGCATATGGTCCTGACTTCAGGTCATGACACTTTGTCACCTTTTATTTGTGACTCTTACAAGGAATGCAAACTCAAGGGGAAGTCAATTGCGCAAGTCAGGCTCATAAGTAGAAATGAAATCAGGGTTTTCAAGGGAGGCAATATGACTGAACAGTGTGGTGTGGTTACATAAATACCACTAGCAGGTGTTTTTCCCCCTATTCCTACTTTGCAGACCAATTAGAAGCTTCTGTTTCAGCAAGTTGTCTTTCACAAGGATTTTCTGCAACACCAATTTTCTAGGACATTTCTGGTACATGGAAGAGGTTTATTTTAATAGACAGTGAATGCTCTTTTTCTTGCCTGGATTTCATTTCATTTTACTTATTTTTGGGACCCTTCACTAACTGTTGCTCCTTTGAAATTAAGCATGAATTAGAGATAAATGTCTCTGCCAACTCTAAAGCTCAATTCATGTGACATACTGGTCTATAGTTTACCATTTTATATGGCAATCTGGAGTGTGGCTTATATACAATGCAATGAACATATTCTCTTAAGAGTCAATCCAGAGTGTTCTCACTTTATAAGTATTAGTTGCATGAGATAAGTAAAACCAACCTCCATTACACAAACCTTTACATTGTTTTCGTGCTTTATGGGCATAAAAATTCATGCAACTTGAAGGCAAGCTAGCTAACGTAAAATTTAGGTTTTATTTGCCTTTCCAATTCTTTGTCTTGCCTCACCTCAAAAAACTGGGAGGCCATTTAGGATATGGGCAAGGATTCCGTTTGCAGTATCATTCCTAATGCTTCCATGTGAGAATGTTTATGGTGAAAAAGAAAGGTTGAAAGAAAGCAGAAAGTAGTGAATTTTTGTCTCGTGTCCTGCTGATAGAGGTATTGACTTCCACAATGCTTGGATAAACCTCTTTTATGTGCTGCACATTGATTACATGTCTCTTAATGCAGTAGATTGGCCAGTGGAGGAAGTTTGCCTGCATTTATCCTGTATTTGCACCTGGAAATGGGATCTTCCTGAACTGATGGAGGTGAGCCTTCATCTGATTCAAGTCTGTAGTACTGCAGACCATTCTTTCAAGCACACAAGTGTTTAGGCTAATTAAAGGACACAGATTTAGGTAGTACTTAATTATTAAAAATGAAAAGGAGCTACTTCATGTCCACTGTGACATTTCAAATATTTCTTTTCTAATACAGAGAGAGGGTTTAACACTACTGGCTTGGTAATTGTAGGCCTGATCATTTAGGATTCTGTTTACCTCATCAGGTCATGCCACTAATGCCAACAGCGATATGGGGGGTGAAAGTGGTGTAAGAGAGAAGAGCTGGTACCATAAATTTAAAGAAAACATTATTCCTAGTTTAAGTTTCCAATGACTACCATAAATTTCAGCTTCCTCATTTTCTTTTAAGCAAACTTTTTCTCCTGCCTAAGTTTTATGGAGTAAAATATAGGGACTTAAAGGCATAAGGCTGGAATAACAGAAGATTATCTACAAGAAAACCAAAAATAATATGTTTTAATTGTCACTATTTTTAAACTGTTCAGTGATTTTGAAAGCAGAGATTGATGGTATTTCCTGCAACTTTACTTTAGAAAGTAAACAACTCTGAGAGCTTTGCAAAATTTAGTCTGCAAACTTTCCGTACTTAAAAACCTGTATATGCAACTTGGTCAATGCCAATCTATGGTACATATTCCGGCATATTTTTTTCCTGGTATATAAGCACCTATTTCTGTATTCACTTTGGATAAAAACATTTCTGCACACATATTTCATCTTTTATTCTTCAGGAAGATTTCCTGTCTGGTCTGTGTCTGTATATATACCTGCTACACAGTCAGGCAAAAAAATGTAAGAAAAAGGAAAAGAAAGAGTTAAAGATTCTGCTGTGCAATACTGTTCATCCTCCTCTTTGCTATTAACATAACAGCAAAAGCTATCAGGTCAGGGTATTTTTTATGTCTGTGAGTGTAATCTGTATCTGATCTTTGCTCTTTCCTGAAAGGTTTTGGTTTAAATAATCCCAGTAGTACTGTGTCTCACATTCAGAGCCTTCTATTTCAGTTCTCCTTTCAAGGGAATTACTGCAGTTTTAACCTGCCTCTTGCTCTCTTTCCTGGTGTAAAGCTGTGTGATTACATAGGAAGGGTGATGAAACACATCAGCTCTATCTCTTAATCTTCTTATAAACCCTAACAGATTTTGAAGATGAAATTTGGCAAATGTTAATTGCACATACAGGATTCATGCTGGGAAAATCTCCTTCAGGAAAAAAATTAGAGAAGGGAAAAAAGCTGAGTGCACAGCCGGACTGTTATGTAAGATGTTTATTTCCATCAAGTCTAGCCTAGTGAAGGCTATGCGAAAAATAGGCCAAAGCTGCAGAGTTGTGACATCATAACATCACCAGAAAGGTCAAAGAAATCATTGGCACACTGAGAAGCACTACTTTATAGTAATGGTAATTTTGTTCTATACTTAATATCTTTGTTTTCCTCCCTGCATATTGGAACAGAGCCTGATAGTGGTAAGCAAGCCTGGTCTTTTTTTAAAACTTCCAAAGAAACATGTTTGTGATAGTGCACAGCAACATAGGAACAGGGCTATGAAAACTACTCATTGTTTTGATGATGAAATTAAAGCCAAGAAAAATAAAGAAAAAAAAATTTGGTAGAGGGTGAAAAGTTGCATTTGGCTAAAATGTGACTTTGGAATTTTGTCTTAAAAAATGTGAACACCTTCCATACAGCTGATCTGAATGAATATACTGATTCCTTATAAGACTTAGTTAATCCAAGACCAAAATAATGAATTAATTTAAATGGCCTGAAACTTTTTTTTTCTGCTGAACAACCTTTCTCCAGCTCTCACTGTATTGTTGTCAGGCTCAGAATGGCACTGATGCACAGCTGCTGCTCTGTTCTGTCCTTGAAGAATTTACAGTTTTGCCAGGCCTCCCATTACATTCACATGAATTGCCTCTTCTCACAGGAGTTATATATACCCTGCAGTACAGCTAATCAAGATTTATTTTAGCTTTCATGCCTCTTCATATCTGGGGCTAGATTAAAAAAAAAGAAAACAAACAGGCAAAACAAATTCAGACAACTTTATTTACAAAAAGATAGGATATAAACACAATTGCCTAAGTATAAAAATAGTAATTCTGACTAACTTACATACTGTTTAATGTTCATTGTTTAAATCAATTTTGTTCTCTTGCATGCTGTATATAATGAAAACAAATACTGGGTGCATTTTAAGTGATCATATATAAGTACCTTGGCTTGAGTACAGAGGAAGGTACTGTTAATTCATGTTTTATTCCCTGTCCTGTATGAAATAAGTTATTTCGAGGAAGGCAAGTACACGGTACCGAGAGATCAGTGCCAGCTTGTAAGAACCACCAGTGACCTGACACCACGGGGAGATCAGAAGAGGTGCATCAAATTTTCAGGCTCCAAGCTGCTGCTGCTGGGCAGCCAAAGCCTCCCACATGACTAAAACACGGGATCTGCACCGCAGAGGTCTGAAGTCAAGTGAAATAAATCTCATCCCAAATATTCTTTTGTACCTCTATCTGTTCTGGGACAAGGAGTCAACACGGCTTCTCACATGGAAACTTCTTTCAGGCAGGTATGTTTGTGTGTGCTTGTACAGTGCCTGGCTCAATGGGGACTACTTTAGGGCTTCACTCATATGGTGTAACACCTGCCTCCCAGGGATCCTGGGAAAGTGTCCTTACCTCAGGATATTTTCCGCTTGCAGAACTATCCAGCCCTACTGCTCAGTGATATTTTAGTATCTTAACATTAACCTCTGTGATTAACACACNAAAGATCTTATTAACCTGAAGTTTAATTTATTATGGTAAATTTTTATCTGAGTACTTTAAGTCTTTTGGGGAATGCAACCCACTCTTGCCTGCTTACTCACTGATGGGCACTTAGGCACAAGAGATGGTCCCACAGGCAACTTTAAGGTCATGGCTACAGGTCTGTGTTGCCTTCAAAACTAGAGGACCAGTCTGTGCTCTTTGGAGAACCTCAAGGCACATATTCTTGTTTGCAATTTTATACCTCCAGCAGCACAGTTGTCGCAACTGAAGAATGGAACTAGTAGATAGCGCTACAAAAATATTTATCTTATTCCTATGAAATTACTTGGTCCTGTAAGCCCTAATGAGCCATGCCCTCTCTTATTTGCAATGTGTAAGCCAATATCCTGGGCTGATGCTGGACTCTGAAGGCAACAGAGGAGGTGCTTTCAGCCTCAAACTGGTTCAGACAGCTCAACTTCTTGCACTTCTTTGTTGCAGACTAAATATATGTCCTTTAACAAAGGTTAAAACTTTGTATGTCAGGACAATAATTTCTTGATTTACTTTCATTTCCTTCAGCTCTGTCCCTTGGATAACTTTCCGTGTGATTTATTTGATTAGGGTATAAATGAGACAAAACGGGATTATAATAAGCATTTAAAAAATACCAACTCTGTCATTATTACTCTGTGATTTATAGCTGATATGCAGAGGACAGAGGAATACTAATCAAAGGACAAGAATTTTTTACGTAGAACCCAAAGGATCCTGATGCAATCAAAATTGAACTGTTATGCGCATTTTCTTGATGATGATGGAATCACCAGTATCTTCATACTGGGCTTTTCATAAGGATCCATGTGATAACTTTTATCCTCTCAGGTTCCCTTGCCCATTATTTTGCTGATGGAGTGAAATAACTTACCAGAGCAATATAAGCATACTTCAAACGCCTTATGTATTGAACGGCTGCAGATCTTTATGCTTGCCCTTTCAATTCTTATGTGTTTGACAGTGAAAACTGGGCCTGATAAAAGTGTTAAGAGGTTTCCTTCTGTTATCTGGTGTTCCCTTTTCATCTTGCCAACCTCTGCAGATCATCCAGATTAATATCTCAAATTACAGAGGGCTCAATCTTTGGAGGATTCAGATGGCAGCTACAGATGAGATTTCCCAATATTGATTCCCTCTCCCCCTACTTCTTTTTTTTCCACATCTAAATCATATCTTTTTGAATTACAAGTCAGCCCTAGTTTTCTTGATCTCCCACATTGCACTAGAGTCATATACCAGTGGACTTCAGGTTATCAATTAGCAGCAGACTTAATCCAGACATTTCTTCTTCTGCTTCTTCTGCCAGAGACATCTTCATTCCACTCCACAGCCATACCCAGTGGAGATACAGAACCTGCTGCACTGTGGGGACTGCTGTCCTCCCATTGCCTGAATGGATGTTAGTAAAAGGAGCAAAACTGTCTCTAATGTCCTTCAGAGCTGGCGCAGACACTGTTGACTCACTTTTGACAGGTGATGTACCTGTTTGGAAAGACAAAAATGACCTTGTGGTCTGTTTCAGGCATTTGCTTTCATAATAAGCAGATAAAGAAATCTGGTGCATAAGCAAGCAGCCAAATTCCTACATGTAATTCACTTATTCCTCCTGAGGAGGAGGAGCAGTAATGAAGAGAGGTTCAGCCTGGGAAGAACAGTCACCTGAATCTCCTTGCATGTAGAAAGACATGAAACACAAGAAGGAAGTTCCAGCTCATGTGCATTGGATTGCCTTCTAGAGCTTCTGGCATTCCCCACGGATAATATTGGACATACGCAAGAGGCAACAGTGGAAAGTCCCAAGAAAGGAAATCCAGTCATGCTACAGAACAAAGCGTCTTCAGGATGAGAGTGGTAGAGGACTGGAACAGTCCACTTAGGGAAGCTCTAGGTGAGGCCCTGAACAAATGCACCTCACTTTGAAATTAGCATTGCTAATTGCTCAGCCTAGAGGTCAGACCAGAGAATCCAACTAAAACCCAACCTCAGTCTTTCTATGGTTCAGTGTACCTTTAGCTTAGGTACTCTGCCTCCACCCCCCATCCAAAATCTCCCTCTTTTTACAGTAGTACTGAACCTGGAGATATTTTCAGATGTTCTTGGTCACTGACCTTGCTATGAGCATTTGAATAGATAAAACTGAGCAAATTCATGGAATAGGGCTGTATATACATGTGGATATTAGTCTTTTCCCTATTCTACCTTTCACATCTCTGTAAAAGTTTCAAGAGTTTTAAAATTTTGGTTTTGCCAACTTCCATTCCAATTGCTACGTTTGCATACTGCTACATCCCTTATATTTCTAACTGATTTTTGTTTTGCAGTGGCCACTGATACAGAAATAAAATTGTGATCTTTTTCTATGCTCATCAAGAAAACATCTTGAAAATGACTGAAAAAAATACATTATTTTTGGTGCCTCAGCAGTGGCTTGCAATTTTTGAAAAGGATAGGTAACTGTTTGAGCAGTATCTGTCAATGTTCAGAGACTGCCTGATTATGAGTCACTAGGGCTGGAAAACGCCACCTTAAAAATGCCAGAAGGCTGTTGTTCTCCCTTCTGTTTGTCATAGAGAGTGAAATATTACCTTGATGTAATTTTCATATACTAGCATTGCCCTCTCCCACACTACACTCCATGCAAATTATATTTACTACTGTTATTCAAATGATCAAAGGTGCATTGTTGATGTTAAATGCTATGGAAAATTTTTATCAGAGATGTTAAAAACCTATACAGCCTCTGAAAAAATCTGCAGAGCCTTGCAGGACCAAATTAAATATACTTAGCTTCATAAATTCAGTACAAAGGATATTTTCAGCTATATGAAGGCCAACACATGCAATTTTGTGAATGCTAACCATAAAGAGACTCTTCATGCTCTTCACATAAAAATATATCTATATATGTGTGCCTAATTTTACCCTTGGTGCATACTCATCTTTTATTCAAAACACCGGGAAGGCAGAGCAATTGGAACTTCTTACAAGCTTTAGTACAGGCCAGATAAGAGGGCAGTGGACTGGCTGAGCTGCCAAATTTAACAGGTTAAGGTCCAGCTGGAAGCCAGTCACCAGTGATGCACCCTGGGGGTTGACACTGGGGCAGTACTGGTGAAGATCCTCATTAGTGATCTGGATGGTGACACTGAAGGTAGCACCAGCAGGCTGTTGATGACACAGAACTGGGAGGAGCAGTTGATGCACCAGATGGGCATGTTACCTTTCAGAAAGACCTCAACGCGTACAAGAAACGGCCTGACAAGAACATTATGAATTTCAACAAAGGCAAATACCAAGCCCTGCACCTCAGCAGGAATAACCCCATGCACCAGTACAGGCTGGATGCAATCTGGCTGGAAAACAGCTTTGCAGACAAGGATCTTGGGGTCCATTTTTACTGTGTGAGTGATCACTGAAGCAGCTTGCCCAGTGAGGCTGTGGAGTGTCCATCTTTGGAGATACTCAAAACCCAACTGGACACAGCTGAGAGTTATCTGCTGAAGCTGATCGCTGCTTTGAACAGGGACTTTGCAGTAGATGATCTCCAGAGGTCCACTCCAACCTTAACCATTCTGTCCTTCTCTGTTACAAGGAATACTGGTTGGCATGGTTATGAACTAAGCCAAACCTGTCCTGCGCTGCATCCAAACAAGTGTGGCCAGCAAACTGAGGGACGGGATTCTGCCCCTCTACTCCACTCTCATGAGATCCCACCTGGAGTGCTGTGCTCAGGTCTGAGGCCCCAAACATAGGAAGGACATGGGGCAGTTGGAGGGACTTTTTGGAAGGGTGTGTAGAGATAGGATAAGGGGGTATGGTATTAAACTGAAAGAGGGTAGGGTTAGATTTAGTATTAGGAGTAAATTCTTTACTGTGAGAGTGGTGAGGCACTGGAACTGGTTGCCCAGAGAATCTGTGGCATCCCATCCCTGGAAATGTTCAAGTCCAGCTTGAATGGAGCTTTGAGCAACCTGACTAGTGGAAGGTGTCCCTCATCCTTGCAGGGGTGTTGGACTAGATGACCTTTAATGGTCCCTTTGAACTGGAACCTTTCTACGATTTTATGACTCTATGAATTATTTTGAAATAATATAAAGGCTGAAAAGACAAAGTAATAGTGGGATTTACGAGCTAACGTAATCATCCTTTAGATAAAACTCCTGGAAAATGCACTAATGTGATGGAAAATGCTAAGCTTCTGGAAGGTTTTTACACCAGGCCATGTGATATAATGGAAAATTATATCACTTCCACAGATATGAGAATGGGATGCTTCAGAAAATCTATGCAAAGATTTTAATGTACTTTTAAAGGTGAAAGATTTCTAGTATAATTTTCATAAAACCATACTCCTTCTCAATAGCAGACGCTTGGCTTCCTCACACCATTCAGATCCTCAACAGTAGTGTTAACGTTCATTTCTTTATTGTTATTGCTACTTTTGGCTTTCTTTTACTTTCACTGGTTTAAAAAAATGAAACCCACAATAATGATAAACTCAATTCAGAGTTGTTGCATCTAGTTACTAGAGCATGCATTGTGTCTGTCATACTCTTTTAGGCTTCAGAGAACTAACAAATGCTTTTAGCCTTTGTGACTCCTTATGGAGAGTGCATACATTACTGTCTGGTTTTATACACACTTCATGGGAGTGCAGTTCTTTTTTTACTCTCTGGTATTCTCTCTGAGGCATAACTGCTAAAAACACTATTTAACTTCAAGTCAAGTGCAGGATGGCTATGAAAGAACAGAGATAAAAGAGCTAGGGTTTTTTAAAATATGATTGGTATAAGAATGTTTTTTCAAAAATAAAGTAAAATAAATTGAAATAAAATAAAATAAAATAAAATAAAATAATAAAATAAAATAAAATAAAATAAAATCCACCCATCTTGTTCTACAAGATCACCTGAAAGTGTGCTTAGCCTGTCTGATAGATATTTGACAATCAGGTAGGTATGTGATTATCTTGTTGGTGGAATTACACAGGAAGTGCATCATCCTGTTGTGTAAAACTCTTCTGACATGCTTCCCCAGACACAGAGCACAGAACCTGTTTACCAGCCAAGCAATTGCTTTAAGTGAACTTCAGGCTTCAATGTGCTTGGTCTTGGAGAATATTTGAGTGCTGTACATGCTGTGGTTTAGCCAGTCTGTGCCTTCCCTTTTTGAGGAATTCTGATATTAATTGTGTCTTCCATTAAATCCCAACCAGTTCTTATTCTCTGTAAGAGTAATATGTAAAAAAGTTATTGTGCGTGTTTTCATGACTGATAATTTTCTTCTACGATTTCAAAACTCACATGAATCCAGTGATTTTCTCCATTATTTATTTTTACGGTACACCAGGTATGTCAGTGATCATACAATGCACAGCAACTCGAGAAAAAAGATGCAGACTGTGTAATGGCTTCTCATTTTTCATTTTGATGTTTCTCTAACAACTGGTCAGGTAAGTATAAGAATCTGGTATCCACCTCTTTCTTCCTTTATTTTATGCAAAGCTCTAAAAATCTAAAAGTTATGGTTAAACAGAAAGGCTACATGAAACTTCAGCAGGTGTTATGGCATTTTCTGCTATAAAACTGCACTTGTTCAGGAGAGCTTCAGCTACATTATAGCAGGAAGCTATTTATGTACATTTATTTCTCCTCTAAAAGTTTGCAAAGGGCAAACTAGGTATTGTGATTAAGTGGCTGAACACAGTAAAGGTTCCAAAAACTAGGTCATTATTGAGATTAACGACTGGATTAAAAGGATTTAGGATAGTAGTAGGATTTTGATTTGCATATTACTCCAAAGACCTTTGACTTATGTAAAGCCTCCTCTTAAAGACTATCAAGCCAAAGTATTATATCAAGCAATTTAGTTGTTGTAAATTACTCTTGCCTGTTTTTTGACCTTGCATGTTATTACCCATATTTCTACACTGGAATTATTTTTCATAATTCAGCCCTTGGATTGCTCCTTTGGATGTGGCAAATGCAGGGGGAGCACTAATGAGAAAGAGATAAGTTGTAAAATAATTAAATCTCATTAAGTGTAAGCTATGGGATTCATGAAGGATTTTACCTGAGAGCATTTTAGCCAGGCGCTAAAAAAGGAGACCTTGTTTAACAGCAGAAACCACCAATGCAATCAAAATCAAGTCTTCCTCAAAAGCCTCACAAATTTATTTAGATTAATCTTTGTGCCACTCTACAAGAATATACACAGATGTTTTAGTGTATGAGAAATGTATCTAAGAGCTCAAGCCTGTAACTGCTTTGGGCAATTGAGCTTGAGGGTCTGCATGACTGAAGTCACCTATTTAGCATCAGCTAAAGGAAAAAATTAGTTTTAGCGGTTACTTAGTATAAAAATCCTTCCATTGGCAGCATGTTTGTGTTTCACCCTATGTGAGAAGGTTGCTTATGGCACTTGCATGAAAGAGGGAGGGTGGGGTGCTTTTCTGTGGGCAATTTAGCACAGACAAATGTGATTGTGGGAAAGAGGACAGATGACATTCTGAGGATGAATGATTCTGTAAGACACAACATTTGTGACAATAAGCAAAATAGGAGAAAAGTACACCCCAGGGTCAGAAAAAGTAAATAATCTTAGGATTTTCAGCAGAAGTTCAGTACATGACAGAAAATATTTGCGGATCATATTTTCATAAATCAGTCTCTCTATATTATCCAGTAATTTGTGTCTGAAGAGCACTGTATTTATTTTTATGAACCTCTAACCTGACAAATGTTCTTACTATTTTACTGCTCTGCTTTTAAACAGCATTTCTTTAACATGTCTGTCTCCACTGACCCAGCCAGGGTTGGGATGATGTCATTTCAGAAATTGCTTCAATCACCCTCAGCCCCAAAAGGACAAATTCTGCTCAAAAGTGCTAGTAACACTGATGTGCCTGAAAAACAGATGAATGTGGTATGTGGGATCATTAGTTGATCTGAGGGATTTGTGTAAATTTGTTACTCATAATATGTAAGTTTTTTCTGGGTAAGTCAATTTTAATTATGCAGTGAGTGAATCAATATAGGATTAAGGCCAAAGAATGGTCCAATATTTTGAGTTTAGATTTACTGTTCAGGAGTTTTAGTGTCAAGGCATCACTTGTGCAATGTTGTATGAGTCTATCATTAACTTTTATATTTTAAAAATCCCAAACTTAAAACATACACTTCTTACATTTAGAAAATACCAGAGACGCTTTCAGAAGCCAGCTTCAGCTCTAAAAAACTGTAGTTTTCAATTTTTTTTTTTTTTCTGTCAGGACGTCTGAGGCAGTTGTGATGAGGAACACAGCTTTTCCACCTCCTGGCTTCATCCACTTAATTTTGCTTGCAGTCAAGCTGGGTTTCTATTTCCATAGCATTCAGATTTCATCAAATGTTTTCTCCTCTCTAAAAATATTCTTCTTCTTCCTTTCCTTAAGCACTTTCCCACTGTAATTACAGAAAACAACATTGTAAATGTGCATGGTGAAAAGGTATCATCACATTTTTAAATCTGGTGTCTGAGGTCCCAAGGCTGGAAGAAGATAGAGGAACAAGAAGAGATAGAACAAAAGCTGTTATGGTAAATCGACCTGACTAAAGCCTGTGGTTCTGACCAGGTGCTAGATTTTGATCCCAGGACTTTTTTTTCCTCTGTTCTATTTAATTAATGACCTTTGACTTGTTGTATTGGTTTGGCACGGCCTGGTTTTAGGTAGCAGGGGGGCCACAAAGTTGGGTCCTGTGAGGAAGCTGCTGGAAGCTCCCCACCGTGTCCCGCAGAGCCAGTGGCTGATGGCTCTGGAGATGGACAACATGCTGCTGGCCAGAACTGGGCCAATGAGAGAGGCTGGAAACGCCTCTGTGATGACATATTTAAGAAGAAAATCAAAACAAAGTCACAAGATTTTGGATTCTAGTCAGAGAAGAGGTAGAGGTGAGAACATGTCAGGGAGAACAACATGGAGACACCAAGGTCAGTGGAGAAGGAGGGGCAGGAGGTGCTCCAGGCCCTGGAGCCAGGATTCCCCTGCAGGCCGTGGTGCAGACCATGGTGGAGCAGCTGTGCCCCTGCAGCCCCTGGGCCCACGGGGAACGCAGAGATCCACCCGCAGCCCCTGGGCCCACGGGGAACGCAGAGATCCACCCGCAGCCCATGGGGATCCACGGGGAACGCAGAGATCCACCCGCAGCCC
>VWZT01000388.1:0-31053 GCA_013397055.1 Pachycephala philippinensis
AGAAATTTTTTTATAATATCCAAACTGAACCTTCCCTTGTGCAACTTGAGGCCATTCCCTCTTGCTTGTTAGTGAGGAGAAGAGAGACTTCACTACAATCTTGTTTCACATTGTTGTAGAGTGCAATAAGGTCCCCACCTCAATTCTCTTTTTCTCCAGGCTAAACAACCTCAGAACTCTTAGCTACTCCTTCTGAATCTTGTGCTCCAGACCCTTCCTCAGCTTTGTTGCCCTTCTCTGGACACACTCCAACACCTCACTCTCTCTTTTGTAGTGAGAGACCCAGAACTGGATACAGGATTCGAGGTGTGGCCTCACCAGTGCCGAGTACAGGGNGGATTCGAGGTGTGGCCTCACCAGTGCCGAGTACAGGGAGATGATCACTGTCCTGGTCCTGCTGGCCACACCATTGCTGATAGAGGCCAGGATGCCCTTGGCCTTCTTGGCCACCTGGACACACTCCTGGCTTCTATTCAGCCAGCTGTCAATCAGCACCCTCAGGTTCTTTTCCACTGAGCCACTTTCCAGCCCCTCTGCCCCCAGCCTGTAGCACTGCCTGGGGTTGTTGTGACCCAGGTGCAGGACCCAGAACTTGGCCTTTTGAACCTCATACAACTGGCCTCAGCCCATTGATCCAGATCCCTCTGCAGAGCCTTCCTACCCTCCAGCAGATCAACACTCCTGCCCAACTTGGTGTCATCTGCAAACTGATAGAGGGTACACTCCGTCCGCTCATCCAGGTCATTGATAAAGATATTAATCTTGATTGGCCCCAGCACTGAGCCCTAGGGAAAACCACTTCTGACACACCACCAACTGGATTTAACACCATTTACCATCATTTTCTAAGCCTGGCAATCCAGCTAGTTTTTCATCTTACAAACAGTACACTTGTCCAAGCCATGAGCAGCTGCTTTTTCCAGGAAAGCACTATGGGATATAGTAGCAAAGATTTTACTATAGTCCTGGTAGACAACATCCTTAGCCTTTCCCTCATCCACTAAGGAGTTCACCTTCCTGTAGATGGGGATCGGGTTGGTCAAACAAGACCTGCATTTCATAAACGCATCTTGATTGAGCCTGATCCCCTGGTTGTCCTCCATGTGCTGTGTGTTGGCACTCAAAATGATCAGCTCTGTGACCTTCCCCAGCAACAAAGGTCAGACTGACAGGACTGTACTTCCCTGGATCCTCTGTCCAGCTCTTATTGTAGATGGGTGTCATATATGTGAACTTCCAGTCACCCTGTACCTCCTCAGTTAGACAGGACTGCTGGTAAATGATGAAAAACGTCTTGGTGAGCACTGTCTTCTGCCAGCTGTCAGCACCCATGGGTAAATCCCATCTGGTCCCATAGACCCAAGTGGTGTTAGCAGGTCACTTACCATTTGCCCTTGGATTATGGGGGCTTCATTCTGGTCCCTTTCTTCCAGCTTAAGGAGCTACTACCCAGAGAACAACTACCCTTGCAATTGTAGACTGAGGCAAAGAAGGCATTAAGCACCTCAGCCTTTTCCTCATCATTTGCCATTATGTTTCTCCCTGCATCCAAAAAAGGATGGAGATTTTCCTTATTCCTCCTTTTGTTGCTCATGTATTTATATAAACATTTTTATTGTCTTTAACAGCAGCAGCCAGATTAATTTCTGGTTGGGGTTTCGGCTTTCTAATTTTTTCCCTGAATAACCTAATGAATTCTAGTAGTCCTCCTGAGTTGCCATCCAATTCTTCCAAAGGTTAAAAACTTTCCTATTTTTTCACAGTTCCAGCCAAAGCTCTCTGTTCAGCCAGGATGCTTTTCCTCACTGTTGGCTCATGTTTCAGTACATGGGGATGCCCTGCTTTTGTGTTTTTCATATTACTTACATGAAGAATGCCCAGCCTTACTGGATCCCNTGTGTTTTTCATATTACTTACATGAAGAATCCCCAGCCTTACTGGATCCCTCTGCCCTTCAGGACTGCCTCCCAAGGGACTCTCCCAACCAGTCCTCCAAAGTCTGCCCTTCTGAAGGGCAGGGTGGCAGGCCTGCTGATGCCTCCATCCTCTCATTATCGTAATGCCCAAGATGGCCTCCAGCCATCACATCACCCACCAGTCTTTCTCTGTTCAAAGACAGTCCAGTGGGCCCCTCCCCTAGCTGCCTCCCTTACCAGCTGCGTCAGGAAATTATCTCCCAAGCATTCCAGGAAGCTCTTAAACTGTTTCCTCTCTGCTGTACTTTATTTCCAGCTGACATTTTATCCCATAACTTAAAGTCCCCCATGGTGAGGCTTCTCCCAGCTGCTTACGGAATATTTCATCTGTTTCTTCATCATGGTTGGGTGGTCTATAACAGACTCCCACTAGGATATCGGTCACATTGTCCTTTCCCTGATTCTTACCCATAAACTCTCAACTCTATGCACAAGTTGTCCCCACCGTACTTCTGTGATGGCAGCTGTGTCATAGTTTTCCTGCTGCACAATGGTTTCCAGCTCCTCCTGTCTGTTGCCCATGCACATGTATCAGTGTAGATTCATTTCAGCTGTTAATCCTGCCACCTTATTTTTAGAGGGAAACCCCTAATTCCCGGATGGAATTTCCTAATGATGGAAAACAGTTTTGCTACAGAATAATTGCTTGCTCCTAAGGTTTAATTTAAACGGCACAGTGCACAGATTTTATACTTATCTCCAACTATGTGCCTCTACTTCAAAGGAAAATAGTTCACAGGAGTTGAAACCTGACAATCTGACAACATATTGAGAGAGTTCTGTAGATGAGTAATCTAGAAGGCAGCAGCTGGGTTTATTCAATCAGCACTATCATCTCTGATCTCATATCTCACAAACCACTTTCATCTGACAAAATTTCAGTTCTTTTCCTGTTGTGATTTCCTGTGAATACTATTGTTGTGAAATAGTTGTACAGTGCTTAAGCATCTTGATCTTACTGCAAGAAAGCCTTGTACTTGATCACCTGAAGCTTTGAATTTTAGTTCCTTGTGATCAGTTGTAAGCACTTTGAACCTGTGGGTTCTCTTCTGTACCTAAATGGCCTCTTTTTTCTCTGAGTGATATATACGATTATGTTCTGCTGCAAACACGGAATTCATTCTTTGCTCTACTGTTAATCAATATAGAGTAACATAAATCTTTCACAATACACCATTTGGAACATTTATTTGCTTTAGAATCTTAATTTTTTTCTTCAAAATACCATTTCTCTGGTACCTAGAAATGAGATGTATTGGGGCTGTCTTTGACTGCTTCCCTTTGAGATCAGTATCAGTAGGAGTGGCAGAATGAGGACCATCATTATCTAGATTTCTCTCCATAGCCTGCTGCCTGATTATAGATAATACAAGTAAACATCCACTTAATTACTAAGTATATTGCAGTTAAAGCTGTCTGGTAACTATAGTTATAAATAGATTCTACCATAGAATTTCATTCTTATTCATGACCCCTTTTGTTTGCTTATTGATAAACATTTGGTTGTATTAAACTTATTTGCAAGCATGTTTGTGATAAGTACAGATGTTGCACATGGAACCTAAATAAATATTTGCAAGATATGAGACATCAGAAAAGAGCTTTTATGACCACTTAAGGTTCACCTCTTTCTTCTCAATCAACTCCTATTTCTTCTTACGCTGTAAAATACTGGTGGTGCTGAGGTAAATTAATTGTTATTACGCACCCATCTTTCAAGAAAAAATGTAGCTCTAAAACTGTCACCACTCTACCCCTCCTATTCTAATTCTTCTTTCTCTATCTCCCTTAGCTACTTCAAACAACCTTAAGAAATTTTATTATAAGTCAGAAAACAAAAACTAAATATCTGGTTTGAACAAAGCATGTGATTACCTTTTGTTATTTAATCCACAATCTAAAAATTAAGGGCCATGCTGCCTAAAAATGTCTTTGAGAAAATTATGTGTTATGGATTAATGAACTAAACAGTACAACCAAACTAAAAAAAACCCTACAATGTGGTTACACTCATCATCACAGATGCTATTTCTCAAGAATTCAAGGTCATAAGAATATTGCAACTCTTACACATTTCTCGTTCAATATGAATTCTTTAGAGTTTGTCTACATGGAAAATTTACTGCCATAGTTTTTACTGCTACAGTTACATTGATCTAATTCTTCCTGCAAATGCTTATTTTAGAATAGGTACCATGAGAGGGAGCTATAAATACAGTGGTATGGTTACGATAGTATTGTTCCCCATAGATCTTCTTTCTGGGTTAATCTTTGATGCAGAACATAGTTTCTATAACCATTTCACAAAGACACAGAGGTTGTGACTTACCAGAATAAAACTTGCACAACTGGGAAACAGAACCAAAGTGCTAGTTTAATCATCACTGTCTCTGCATATACCTAAGGACTACAGCTATACTATTAATTTACATTGGCTGAGAAAATTCCCCCTAAGTAGAACAAGTTTATCTATGCCAGTAGGTTGTTAGAGATGTTACTTGCATCAGCTTGGCCCATGCTAACTATCAATCTTCCCAAATAATTCCCAGCTACATTTCAGCAGTTAAAATCTCTTGGGACCTGTTTCTGCCCTTCAACAATACCCAAGTAGGCATTGTGACTCCACAAAACTATAACTCCATACACTCCTTCATGCTGTTGTGTTGTTTTACAGTTGCACCGGATGGGCACTTAGAGGATCATTCCATGTATTTCCACCCTTAGGAGAGCAGAGCAGGCTTTTGTTCTCACAGCCAGGTGGAGTTGCAGGGAAAGGGATCCTCAGATCCAAGGAAAGCACATTGAAATTCCAGTCTATGAGATTTGCCCTGAGCAAACTGGTCTGGACGGGCAATTCGTACTTGAGTCTTTGCCAGCTTTCATCCTCCCTCCTGTCTCTTCCCCAAGTTCATGATTTGGGTGTTGTGATTTGGTATGTTGTGATTGGATATGTTGGGTAGCAGATGTGGGCGATAAAGGTCAGTGTGGTAAACTGGGGAAAGATAAAATTTTCCTAAAACCATTGTATCACAATGATAGGAAAGCAAACATTGCATAAGAAAGCTCATCTATCTATCATATAGATAGAGGAGAACCGCACTTAAGATTCCTAATATAGAGATGCAAGTAAAGTCTAACTCAACACCTACAAGCTCTAAGCGTATAGTACAGACAGGTTGAAACAGTGGAATCTACAAACTGTTTAGGTGAGCGTGGGTGGTGAGTGCCCAGGGCTCATCCAGAAAGTCTGCATGAGAATACAGAGAAGGTAGGTGGAGAACATGCTAGAACAGCTGGGAAGGGGCCGTGGTTTAGCAGAGCAAATGTGGCACCTCATCAGATGATCTGTGTTCTGAGCAGATGGTGTAGCAATGGAGAGAGGGGAGGTTGGAATCAAATGGTCCATGTTATATGACTGGATCTAGAGGGAGTACCCATTCGAGATTTTTGGGTTGTTTAGTTTGTCTGTTTCTTCTGGCGTTTGATTTTGTTGTGGTTTTTGTGGGGGGTAGTTTGTTTGTTTGTCCTTTGTTTGTTTTTGGGGTTTTGTTTTGTTTTTGTTTTTAAGTCAAAAGAACTGATGTACAGCAAGAAAATGTGTTAGTGCCATATAGAGCGTGGGAGAGAACCCAGATCTATTTTTAAAACCTGCTTTGTGGTATGTGGCTGATGGAATACTGCTGCAATCCTCATGAATATTTTGATGGAAAAGCCCTTAACTAGATGGAGGCAGTGAAGTCAGGCAAGATTTACACAAGATAAAGGACCCAATCCTGCAGTGAATCCTCCGTTTGAAATAGTTTGTCTGCATTCTCAGGCAGATGATCAAGATGCTCCAGGTACATGTTCTGCACAACACTGTGCATGCTGAGGTCCAGCCTGTCCCTCCTATTTTTCTGTTTTAAAATCAGCAGGTCGAACACTGCCGTGAGATTCTACAGGACCACAGGTCCTAATCCAAACATAGGTCTTGTAGTTATTGTTGGAATAACTGCAAGTTTTGGGTAGAACCAACTGGAGTATGTGTGATTCTTCACTGATAGTCTAACACCTTTCAGGACATGTGACTGGAAGACTTTTCAATTGCTGTAGGAATTCTGCAGGGGCCTATGGCTGCAAAGAGGGAGGGAAAGGGCGTATCTTTTCAGTTGGTTTTGCAGTGTGCCCATTTAATCTTTGTGCAGCTGGGATTGTGCAGTGCCTTCACATTGGGTTTGCTTGGTCTTGCTGAAACTGTGGAAATGCACCAGCTATGGGTATGATGGTCTCTGTGCCATCTGACATAATCCTGCCTGCTATGGACTTTCTGACCCCAAACTGTTTGCATGTTGACTGGGACAAGCAACAGGAGTTTATTTCATTTTCGTGACAGAGATGAAGGATACTTGAAAAGACAAGTTCACACATACTAACAAAGCATGGTTTCCACAGTAGTCCTTTCCCATTTAAGCCTTTGCATTCACAAGGGAAAATCCTAATTTTTTAATGAATTCAAATGGCAAGGTGTTGAAGGGCAGAAGAAAGGGGATGACTGTTGAGGTAGTATTAGAATAAGAAGAGTTAGTTGAAAGTATTAGGTAATTAACAAGGTCATATACTGTAGGAACATTGTCCTCAAAATTAATGGGCAGTCCAAATGCTGATGAAATATTTCTTACACAAGGTCAGCATGAAGAAGAACCCATAGTGCATGATTCCATGTTGTGGTTTGCTTTGTGGGCAGGCTTCAGGAGCACCTGGTTTGTCACTAATAGAAGCTGAAACTCTGTGGATATCCTTTGAAAACACTGTGTCTGGCCACCTTCTGAGCAAGTACTTTATTTCTATCAAAGTACAGCCTGATGTTAGAGCTGTGGACCTTTCCCCCTCAGCAATAACTCTGTAGATTTTGATTAGCATTTTTAATCAGAATGTTCTTCTGCACAACCTTGAATACAAGTTTCGTGTTCAATGTCTGCATGCACAATATGTCAGGTGACGATTTAAACTGTTAAATGAGATTATAAGGGAAACACTGTAAATCAAAACTAGAAAGCGTTAGTTTTCTTAAAAAATAAATTATTTTTATATCTGGTTTTTTGAAGGATTAAAAAATGTTTTTTCTAATGTAGATTATTCCTGGAAATCAATTGTAGATATCAGATATAAGTGCACTTTGTTAATATGACTCAATTGTTTTTTGAGAAAAAGGAATGATTGATGATTGCTTCTAGAAAGGAAATTAACTCAGGTTGTTGCCTGGTAGCTCCCTCTGTTCTATCTGAGATGTCGTCATTGAAACTTTACTATTCAGAACTGAGAAATATTGTGGAGACCTACTGCCTAGGGCAGTGAGGAAGTAGGATGAAGGCTGTTTAATTGAACCTGCTAACAATAACATTGACTATTCATGTGAAACAGAGGTGCATAATCAGAGGAACTGGGAGAGAAGGAATATATTAATTCTCAGTCCTGGTATGAAGAAGAAGCTTCAGATACAGTCACTGGTTTTTGTTGGTTTTTTTTTTTTTTTAATGGCACACTATTTTTCACTGTATGGAGAAATTAGGCCACTAGATATGCACAGTGGACCAAATTTCTGCTTGAGATTTCTGCAGAAACAAAAGGTTTTTTGTTTTTCTTTGAAAAGTATAAAGTAATAGGTATCAGTGATGGACAGTGTCTTCCATCCATCCATCCATCCATCCATCCATCCATCCATCCATCCATCCATCCATCCATCCATCCATCCATCCATCCATCCATCCATCCATCCATCCTCTAGGCAGTGTGGCTGCTTAATACACCTGTAGGTGATAATGTACAGGAAATCCTGAAAGTATAGACAGGGTCCATCAAGTGTCAAACCATATCTAAAGGTTCTCTGTCTAGGGGATGTGGGAGTGCTCGCACCCATGAGTGCAGTGTCATGTGAGTAAACTTACTCAGCCCAATCATGCACAGTCAGACTTGAATTGCAAAGAAAGAAAGCTGAAGTAGCAGCTCAGCTCCTGCAAACTAAAAAGCATCAAGGTAGACTGAGACTGTGCCAGGAAGTATAACAACCCCTGGATTCTGACTGATCCTTCTCTTTGGTGGCACACAGGAGTTTCACACACAGGTGCCTTGCCTTTCATTCCAAAAGCTAATAGCTCATGGTGGCTGGTTCTCAGCTTTTTCACCCCTACTCATTTAATGGAAAGGAAGAAAGTGGTACCTGGGGACTGCACCCCAGTGTGATGTGATGTGATATACACTGTACAGTACATGACTAACTTCTGTGTTTCTTAAGTGTTACCAGACTAAATTAGCCCTTTACAACCTCCTGCAGACACTGTCTTGCAAAGTGAAGGATAGTCAGTAGTCAGCCATCTTGAGGCACGTGCTGGACATTAATATTGTGGTTGTCATGGCAACAACACCATACTGGAAACAAAAATGTGTCTGCAGAATGTGCAAGGACAATACATTTCAAAATTAAAAGGAATTAATAGAATTCTCAGTAAGAAAAAGTTAGCTTAGTTAACTGTTTAATTTGGTATCATGCAGAAGTTACGTAAGTCTGAAACACCGCATTATAAACCACACATGAACTAGACAAATTTTAGATACCACCAAGAATTAAATAGTTCTGTGCGATGGCATGTAGTGCAAATGGGGTAGCAGTTTGTCAGTGGTCCATAGATTCCCTCTGAAATATTGCAGTGGTATTGAAAAGTAGACAATTTGTCCATGGTTAAATATTTGAAGTTGATGTTCACTGACATGATAGGTGTATAAACACAGTCCACTGAATCTGAATTACTGTCTCAACATCAAACAGTCAGGAAATTACAGCTTAGTGTAATTTTCAAGAAGTTGAAATTTTCAATTAAGGAAGGAATGTGTAAGAGATGAATTCTTCTTGGTTCTTAACTAGCAACCTTGGGAATTTCCAACCAAATCCTTTTGGAAGTGATTACTCTTTACTAATCCACATTATTAAATATAAGTGAATTTTTCTTTCCCTGGTGAAATGTGACCTCCCCAAATTAAAGCAATGAGATGTAGCACATCCCACATAACTATTTAAGTACTCCAGTGTTTAGTTTACTGTGCTACAGCTATCAGGACCCTGTTGCTGACTCTTGTATTTTTTTCTCTGCATAAAATTGGACGTATATTTGTTTTCTAATAAAATATTGCACACCAGGAAAGTAACTCTTCTAGTAATATCAATACATTTCTGAGGCTTGACCTTTTTACATTAAGAACTTGAAAATAGGAGAGGAAAAAACATACCTAGAAGGCTTTGGGGTTTATGAGAACTACAGAACAACAGCAAAAAAATAGAGGAAATATTCACAGTGTAATAAAGCAAACTTCAGGGAACCTCTTTAACTTGTACTGATAAAAGCATGCAGGAGATGTTTTAAAACTTTCTGTTGTTTAAATATAAAAGGAGAGTATCACATAATGAATCATATATTATTCAAGTGGCAGTCCTTAGTCCTTTTATAAGAGGGGACAGTGCAGGCTCTGAATCAGATTGCTTTACTGGGATTAAAAATGTAAAGGAGAAAAACCCAGCTAACCTCAAAGCCAAACTGAAATAATACCAGCTGGATACTTTTATGTATTTTACTGCGAAGCATGGTGAAATGAATACCATATTCATCTAATTCAGAATAACGACAAATGACTATTTTAAAAAAGTATTTATCTCAAAAATAATTGTTCAAACTGTGACTGTACATATATTTTGACTCAACTCCATTTAACTATTGAAGCTTTTGATGTTCTGTAGGATAATTTTATATTTATCATATAATCAACTGCACACAGTACATGGTATACAGACTTCAAAATCTCATTAAGTCACAAAAATGTATTTGAAAACAGATTAAGCTATTGCAAAAAAAATATATATATTCTCTTCAATCATGAAAAAACCATATGTACACAAATGTGAAGGACTGACCTAAGGTTTAAAATATCACAGAATAAACCCTTCCCAAAAGGATATAAGATAAAATGAGACCTCGACTACACTACCCAGCTCTGTGTCATCAGGTGATGTCCATATGTGCTGGGAAAACAAAGGAAATACAGATAATTTTTAAGCGCAGATGTGTCACATTCCTCTGGATTGCATCTCCCCTTCTGTCATGGTTTAAGCCCAGCCAGTAATCAAGCCTCACACAGCTGCTTACCCACTCTCTCACCAGTGGAATAGGGGAAAGAATCAAAAAGCCAAAAAGTAAAAAAATTGTGGGTTGTGGTAAAGACAGTTTAAAAGGAAAAGCAAAAGCCACACACACAAGCAAAGCAAAACAAGGAATTAATTCATTCCTTCCCATGGTTGGACATGTGCTCAGCACATAACAGTGACTTGGGAAGACAAAGGTCATCACTCCAAACATTCTCCCCCTTCTTTCTTCTTCCTCCCACTTTATATACTGAGTATGATGTCATATGGTCTGGAATATCCCTTTGGTCAGTTGGGATCACCTGTCCTGGCTGTGTCTCCTCCTCCCAGCCTCCCAAGCACCCCCAGTTTCCTTGTGTGGTAGTATAAACAGCAGAAAAGGCGTTGGCTCTGTGCTAACACTGCTCAGCAACAACAAAAACATCTCTACATTATCAGCCTTGTGTTCAGCACAAATCCAAAGCATAGACCTATAGCCACTGTGACGAAAATCAACTCTAGTGCAGCCAAAACCACTATACCTGTTCTGATATTTTAAGTATTAGTGGACTAAACATCATCATTTCACATCCCTGTAACAGAAGTGACCCAGGAAACTGTGCTAACTGGCTCTAGATACAGTGAAATTCAGAGATCAGCCTGGGTACATGGGCAATTTAACCAGCAAGGCCACTAGTTGCTTCTGGGACCATCTGAGTCAGAAAAAACCAAATAACAAGCAAACTAAGCTCTCAGTAGAGGATATGTTATCCAAATATATGGTAAAGCTATAGTACATCAGAGAATCATGGGAATATACTGTCCTGCCTAAGAATATGATTTGCATTTCACCGTAGTCAAGTAAAAGAAACAAGAATTTTGTGGTAGAAATTGATATGGAAAAGTTGATATTTTTGCAAGGTTACTCAGAATTTTTAGTCCTTGAGTCTCAGGGTTTTATTTTATGTATTTACATTTTCAACAACCCTCTATTTTTTTGCAGTTTATAGTTGACAAATTAGGTTGAGGAAAAAAGATTGAAAAGTGGATTTTGCGGGTGTGACCTGAAGCCCCATATGCCAGGATGAATCTCTTTTCTCTACATATATCTGATGTATTACATACCAGTATTGTATCTGTTGACTTAAAACATTTTCAAGGCAGACACTGAAAGAAGAGAGAACATTTGCTTTACAATGTTTTAATTAAGTGTGAGTCTTATGAGTTTTATTGGATTGTCTAAAACCATAAACCCTTCATTACTTCTACGATCAGTGTCGCTAATAACATTATGAACCTAAACCTTCTTATCCTGCTTTCTGTTTGCTGAAATGTTCCATAATTACTGTTGATTCTGTTAATAATTGCATAGCCTAACTATTAAGAGAAAATAAATTGACAATGGTAGTGTATTTAATCTATGTGAAATGAGATTAAAAAAAGAAAGAAGAACAGAAAAGTAGAGAAATTCTCTCATCTATGTAATATGTTCAGTGCAAAATCAGAAAAAGAATTCTAGATTAAAACTACATGAAGGCAAGCAACAGAGCAATAAGCCTTAAATATGACCCATAGGGATCTCACAATATCTGTGAGAATTAATAGCATAATCAGAGTTGCAATTCTGGTCCATCCTACAGCTCATGTGTTTCTAGCTTTCTCCTGCCGCAATTTTTGAACCAGTAGGAATAGGTAAGGGAGATCTTTCTAGACTATAAATATCTCAAACAAACAAACATCTGAAGAGTGCTCTCTACTGGAACTTTCATAGTCTGCGGGGATGTTTTTTATCTATAGACAATGCTTCTTGCTTAAAGATTTCCCTTTCGAAAACAAATGGATAATTGGTTTGTGTGTGTGTTTTTCTTAAGCCATTTAGTGTTTCCCTTACTTTTATTCCCTGTTTGTATACCTCATTCTATCTGTGTTATTCTTATAGCATTAGAGGTATGTTAAGGATTAAACTATCTGTAAATTTGCTGAACTGTTTATTCTCTAATAATCTGAAAAATAAACTGAGATGTGGTGGGGTGTTTGTTAATTTGTTTTATTTCTCTTTGGAAGTGCTGCACTGCATTAAAAAGTATTTAACTAGATATTCAGAAAGGTTTTGAAAAAATGTCTAATATCATATTAGCAATTAAAAACTTCATCAAATGTTAGAAACTAAATGCATGTCTAAAGAAGCCCTGGGATGTCAATAAAATAGAGAACTAAGAATTCAGGTAATGAAATTATTACATATGTAAATATAAATGGGTTTGTGTGAATCCAAAGAGGTACACGATGTGTACATAAAGAAATAGTAAAATGCTGTGAGGAATTTTTTGCTCTTAAAGCATGCACAATGGGACTTAGTTCCTGTATAATACTATCAGTTGCAATTCTGAGTTTCACTGTCATAACAAGGTCATGTAGAACTAGAGATTTTGTCTTTTTAGCATCAGGTCATGACTAAAGATATCAACTTGCAGTGATGTAGAAAATCTTATACTGGAAGATATTACATTAGTAATTAGTAGCATTCTGGGACTGGCATCTGCAGGGCCAATGGTGCTGGAAACAGAATAAAGGAAGAGGAGAGCTTTAAGCAATTTTTAGCATTTTTTACACAAGCTTAACAGTTTTATTTATTGTTTTATACCAGGAGGTGCTGGTTCTTTTTGGATCCCAGCAATAAAACTACATATTGGTAGTCCAAAAAAAGTGATATTAAGTTGGAAAATATTACATCCCTGATGATGAAAACTTGGAATGACCACACAGACCTCTCAGGTTAGGGAGTGGCATTCTGCACAAAATTCCTGTTTATGGTAAGGTTTGCTGTTACTGTTATCTTTAGAGTTTTTTAGCATTTTCTTAAAGAGGATGTACTTACAAAAACGTGTTGGGAACTGAAGTTTTCCTTCATCAAAGTATGTGTGTAGGCCAGCACAGTCCTTGAGGCTCAGTAATATGTGGGGTACAACCCAGCACAGCCCAGCACCCACTCAGAACAGCAATTTGTGGAGCACTAACTCCTCAATATACAATAGTCTCCCAGTTAGGGCCACAATATTTTTTAGGAATACTTGAGCAATATTTGGTGACTATTTTACCTTTGTCTTACCTATCTCAATCAGGAGCTCTGCTAGCAACCTGGGAGCCCCAAAAGCACCACTGAAACTGGATCAAACCTTAGCCTGCACTCTGTGCAAGGTATTCTAGAGAAAGGACTTGAGTTCAGCTATTTTGCCTGAGATACTGCTGTAGGATATAAAAAGAGCCTAATAGTCACATGTAACTAATAGGGATATTACTGGTGAGTTTTGAAAGCTGTATTACATGATTAATTACCAAAAATAATACTCTGCTGCCTGCTACATGGTGTAATAACATGGCATGAACATATCTGGAACTTGGTGTAGTGGATTGACCCTGGATGCTTTCCAGGTGCCCACCAAAGCTGCTCTATTGCTCCCCTCCTCAGCTGGACAAAGTAGAGAAAATATAGCAAAAAGCTTCTGGGTTGAGATATGGGCAGGAAGAGATCACTCACCAATTACCATCACAGACAAAACAGACTTGACTTGGGGAAATTAATTCAATTTATTACAGATCAAATCAAAGTAATAAGAAATAATTTCTAGGGGTAATGACAAATCAAACTAAATCTTAAAACACCTTCTACACCTCCCTTCTTCCTGGACTCAACTTCATTCCCCATTTTTTCTACCTTCTGGCCCCCACAGCAATGCAGGGATACAGGGAACGGCGGCTGTGGTCAGTTTGCCACACGTCGTCTCTGCTGCTCCTGTTTCCTCAAGACTAGGACCCCTCACACTCTTCCCCTGCTCCAACATGGTGTCCCTCCCACAGAAGACATCTCCAACATGAGTCCTTCACACAGGCTGCAATTCTTCACAAACTGCTCCAGTGTAGGTCCCTTCCAGAGGGTGCAGTCCTTCAGGAACAAGCTGCTCCAGGTAGGGGTCTCTATGGGGTCACAGGTTCTGTCAGCAGCCTGCTCCAGCACGGACTTCCTACAGGGTCAGGGGTTCCTTTGGGCATCCACCTGCTCCAGCCTTAGCTTCAGGTGGATCTGTGCTCCACCTTGGGCTGCAGGAGAACAGCTTCCCTCATCAGTTTCTTCCTCACAGGCTCCAGGGGAATCCCTGTTCCGATATCTGAAGAACCATACCCTCCTTCTTCACTGACCTTGGTGTCTGCATATTTTATTTTCCCACATATACCCACTTGTTTCTCTGGCTTCAATTAGTCTTGAGCAGCTTTTTTTCCCTTTTTAAATATGTTTTGCCAGTTTATGTTACCACCACTGCTGATGGGCTCAGCCTTGGCCAGCAGCAGATCCATCTCGGAGCCAGCTGGCATTGGCTGTGCTGGACATGAGGGAACTTTCTGGCAGCTTCTCACAGAAGCCACTACTACAGCCACTCGCTACCAAAAGCCTTGTCATGCAAAGCCAGTGCACTTGGAAAAGAACATTTTCAAATATATCTTTCACAAAATTTTCTTTTTGAAGCTTTTTAGAGAAAATGTGTGCCAAAGCTAGAATAACGAAAGAGTTAATTCCAAAGTGTTAAGACATTCACCATGATTGGCCTTTTTTTAAAGTTCAGTTTTTAAGATTGGAAATCTCCTAAATATTTTTGATTTTGGTGGTGGTGCTTTGATGGAAAATGAGTGTCTCTTTTTTATGATCTCTAACTTTCATCTATGCTTCACACAAATGAATTTTCATATTTGACAGTTCAACTTGGTCCTTAAAATCATTCTTAAATTTAGTGACCTGGTTTTTACATATTTTACTTACAGAAAGGTACAAAAAAGCCTTCCCTGGGTGGTAGTGGATAGGGATGTGCTGAACTTAGGTACTCAGTTGTCTAGCCCCCACTGGATGCTGGCACCCAGGGTTATTCCTGTTCATATGCAAGAGTTGGCATTTCCCTGCATTAAACTTCATGAGACACCTCCCTGCCTAATTCTACAACCTGGCAAGGTCCCTCTGAATGACAGCAACTTTCTGCTGGATCTGTCACTCCTTTCAGTTTGGTATAACTTGGAAACTTGCTGAGTCTATAGTCTGCCCCATACTCTAGGTCATTAACAAGGATTTTAAAAGGTATTGGACTCTGTGTCAGCCCCTGGAACACATCAATAGTGACAGGCTTCCTTCTGGAGCCCAGCAGTTCAGTCAGTTTTCAATCCATTGCTGTTCACTCATCTGTCTCAGAGGATGCTGCAGGAGACAGTGCTGAAAGCCTTACTCTAATGGTATAACAACTACTACCCTCTCCTCAACAACCGAGTCAGTCACATCAGGTGGATTAAGAAAAATTTCATTTTGGTAAATCCGCATTGCTGATTCCTGATGACATTCTTGTCCTTAATGTATTTGGAAAGGGTCTTCAGAAAGATTTGCTCTATCACATTCCCAAAGATCAACATGAGAGCTGACAAGCACCACATCCTCCTTCTTGCGCATCCTGATAACAAGATTGATGTTTCCTTCCTTCCAAATTTTGGAACCTCTCCCTGCAAGCTGGAACCTCCACTGTAAGTTAGAAGTGATATGTGTAACCTTAGTTTTTTTTTCATCTTCAGTCTAATTTTGTGCTTCCAGCTTCTTCTTTGTGTCTCGGTTTTCCGATTGGGCACAAAAGTGGTTCAATAACACTGATTAAATTTCTCTCACATTGGTTACTGCCTTTCACTTCCTTTTGATTCCACCTCTTCCTTCCCTTTTCTGTGCACCAGCATCTCACATTTGCAAAGTAAGCACCCAGTGATTTCTATTTCCCAATCACCATCTGCTAGACAGTATTTGTGTACCTAGGTACTCATCCCATAACCAAGTGTGTGTAGCATGAAGCATTTCAAAGTGGTAAAGAGGCTCCAGCTTTACACTCCAGGCATCAAAAGGGCCATCCTACAGAGAAAATACTTCCTTGTAGCAGTATGACTTCTCCACTGTGATGCAACTCAGCCTGCTTTTTATTTACTTCACAGGAGCCTGAACAAGTGACTTGATAGACAGTCTCATGCTTTTACTTTCAACAAAACTCATAACTTCTCTCTATGACGTCTGCTTCCTGATATTCAGTGTCTATCTGCATATATGCCTCTGGCCTTTAATATGTTTGTTTTAATCCTAATTATATGGAACTCTGATTTTGATATGCCAGAGAGTAAGGAACAGTACTAGGAGTTTTAAATTCAGTATTAGTTTTGTATATGTAGATATGTAGACATTGCAAAGATTTAGATATAAGAATAGATTAAGGGCTTTCCAGGCCTTTGAAAAAAGCCCTTACTACAGAGTTCTCCAGGAATATCCCAGGTAATATTCACAGGAACAGAGCCAGTACATCAAGAGAGGAGATTAAACCCGTCTGCCTGGCATTTGGGACACCACATCTAGGACTGTGGCCTCGCTTCCCCCACCTCCAGCCATGTATTTCGGGAAGGACACACAGCAGAGGTCACTGTTGTTGCAGTAGGTGACCTTTGAGGAGAGGCTGAGGGACCAGATCTGGAGAAGAATTCAGGGAAACCTAATGGCAGCCTGCAAAGCCTACAGATGATGATCTAGGAGAGTATAAGAGACAAGAAGTGTGAGTTGAAACAAGAGAAGGGTTTCACACTGGATAGAAGGAAAACCTTTTTTATTCTGAGAATAGTCAAGCAAAGGAGAAGCATGTAAATTATTTGCAAAGCAGAAATTGCATTACTTTAACTGATGAAAACAGTTTGCAACCGAAGTTCTGCAGCTTCACCAAAAATCTATCCTGTTGTCTGGCTATGTTTTTATTTTTAAAGTGTTACATAATGGTCACTATTTACATTTTCAACAGTGCGCAATTTGGGGATAATTTGCTCCTCTTTTTTTAATCTATTGCAAAGAAATTTTTTCAAAATTAAAAGTATTTTGTCCAGTTTAGATTTCGTCAGGCTCAAAGCAGAAGAAGGATTAATATGCTTTAATATGCCAAGATTTTTTTTGTCCCAAGTGACTCTGGAGCTTGTGATTCCTGACTAAGTGTGGAATCTTACATAGCCCCTACATAGTTTCAGCTGCTTTTTTAGAACAGTTCTCCATCTCTTTCTGTCCTGCCTTTTTGAACTCAACTTCTGTCCTTGATGAAGGTGATAATATGTTGAGCTGTAGAAGCCTGGCTTTTTTTTTTTAGGCAGAAAAGCAGTTTTGGGGTATTAGATTTAATGGAACAGATCTGTTTCAAATCTAGCCTCTTGTTAGGTGATTTATAGTGTGAAAGGCAAAACATTCCATGATTTAAGCACCAGTAAATGAGTCAATAGCTATGAACTCATTCACAGCGTAGTCCCAGTGTAATTGGGCTGTTTTTCATTTCTGAATATTTCCTAGGTAATGTAAACTATTGTTTTGCACAAAAACTTACCATGTTAGAACTGGTTTTGTATTTTGGAAATTCTCAGATTTTGAGAAATCAGATTCACATTTTTTTCAGCATCTAAAAGCTAACACATTTTTATTTACAACCTATATTTAAGTAACAGAAAAAAATACACAGGAATATAAGGGCATCCTGATCAGGAATGGATCTTGGTCTGGGTCTTAGGCTGATCACTTTCCTGTATAGCAAGCAGTGTGTGACAATGCTCACACACAAAACTGACTTGTAGGTTTTACTGGCTTTACCTTATGTGGTGGTATACTTGATGAATACCTAATATTTTATTGTTTGATGGACTGTTACCTTCTTTTTAATATAACTTTAATATATTAACTCATTAAAAGTATTCATTCTCTGTAGCATGAAATATTTCTGAACTATTAATTAAAGATGCATAAAGGCAATGGAACTGTTAACCTCTTTTGCTTTGCCTAGGGATGTTTTTGAAATGCTGATGTCTAAATGCTACTATTTGCCTTTCTTGAAGAGCTATGATGAATATTGGGTCCGCAAACCCTGAAAACTTCCTAAAGAAGCAGTATTTCTATTATCACTGAACTTCTGTTACATCCCACTGAGAAGGTTAACTTTGATTACTACTTTTCAGGGAAATTACACAAGTAAGAATTTACTTCATTCATTGTGCTGGTTTTTTGCTAATATTTGTGAATTTGAGTGCTGAAGTGAGTACAGCTGCACCAATGCTTGAGTGAAGTAATTGGATACAGTTGCATAGAGATAAGTGGTGATTTTTTACCTAAAAGAAAATGGAACAAATGTGAAATATTTTCTTGGCAATTTTAAAAGTTCCGTATGACCACAGGATATTTACAATAATCATAAATAATTCAGTATTTGAAACTAAGGCAAGAAAATTACTGAAAGCCTTTGTATTATTTATTTTAAGTAAGGTAATTTTTTACATAGCCTTGCAACAGCATCTTCTTTCCTTTATTGTGAGAATAAACATGAGAACTGCTCTACAATCACTTATAGCAATAGTGTCTTTAAATATATGACCCGGTTAGTTTGATAATTTGTCTCTACACTGCAATAGCATGGTAGGGAAATTAGTGAAGTAAAACTCAGTGCAGGATATTTATTTACAAATTCTTCAAGCAAGGGATTTTATACATGCACACTCCCACTCGCATATTTGTATGCAATATGAAAAGCATTAGTTCTTGACGGGAGATGACAAACAGGTTTCTGGACAATTCTCTTGCACCCCCTTAGGAGTCACCAGATGTCACATCTCAGAATCTTGCTGATTTATGCTTCCATAAATCTTTGAATAAGTTGATGCCTATCGCACGCTTTTACTCACTTGTGGGTGCATAGTCTGTTCTTCTGAGTGAGGAGAAAAAACAGGATGGTGTGTGCTACATGCAGCAACCTAGTTTCCTTCTTCCTTGTGTGAGGGTAGTGGTCTTCAGCTAGGAAGTCATCTGTGCTGTGACCTTTTCAGAATGCAGGCCTTTTCATCTTGTCATAAGCAACATCGTCCTCAGTACTTCCCAAGAGAACAGTGCCTGGGGAAGGGTGCCCTTTCCTTCCCAGTGCAGGCTACCTTTTAAAACCTTCTTGTGCTGCTCCTTCTGATGCCTAAACACATGTATTTCGTTCATTCTGCATCCAAGCCGTGCTCTTTCTGTTATGAATTTGTGGAAATTAAGTGTGCAAATATTTACATTATCTCAAGACTTACTGCCATAAAGCATTAGAAGAAACTAGGATTCTGCCTGTGCTTTCAATTATTGGTATTTGATGGTTGTTATTAGCCCATCCTAAGGGCTCATCAAATTCTATGTTTGATTGATTGAGAACACCAAGAAGAGTGGGAATATTTGTGAAGAACAGTTCTTTTCAGCTTGAGACTTCAGTTAGAGCTTCCTTGAGGCTTCTCAGCTCTTAGTGGTTCCGTGTGCCAATGAATTGGATTAGCAATACTCAGAAGATTAATAAATGCTCTAAATGCTCAGACAGCAACTTATTTGGGGACTTTAATAACCAAGGTTCAATATGATATATCACAAGGGAAGTGTAAGAATAAAACAAACACCGGATTGTTTTAACAGTTTTTTGAAGTACTGTAATATGAATTAATCTCTGTGTTCTACATTCAGCAGAGTGTAATAGAATGCATGTCAAAAACAACATCCATTGTTAATCAAGTTGTTTATGGTGTCTGACCTGACTCATAGACAACCTACAGTACAAATTAACTTCAGATTTTACATCAAAAGAAACACAGGGGAGCTCTTTTTTGACTGTAAATTTTGATCAAAATGATACTTTACTCAAGAAGCAATGGTTATGCCAGCCTTGAGAATCCTTTCAAAACTCTGTGTTTACATGATCAAACACACTGGTGTGCCACTGCATTCAATTAATGAAAATTTAACATGTTGTGTTGGTGTTGGACTCCTGTGACTATTAATGGTGTTTCTCTGTAGAGCAAGAAAATGATGTGCTGTTGGCTTCCAGAAAGACTCTTAGTTCTGGCCATATGTCCAGTTTCCATGTAAAACCATTTTATTCTTCAGAGCTGTTAAAAACTGGCCATGGTTGTCCGAGGTTGTAAGAAATGATCGAGACCTTGGATTGCAGCACTGTAATATGGAGAAAGGTCCTTGTTCACAGGCACTCCTTCAGCGAGGAATTGAGCATGAAGATAGGATGGGTTTAGTTAGACTTGGGGCTGCTGTAAAGACTTTGGGCAGACCGTCAATGGATATTATTCAGCAGGAAGTGATTTGGCAAGGAGTTAGGAATTATAGCACTGAATGTCAAACCCAGTACTGCAGGACCAGGTTTTCAAGGAATGTAGCTTCAAGGGGAACTTGAGAAGTATCAGAGTGAGCTTTTGAAAAACAGACAACCTGACAGTAAAATTATTAAGCTACACTGATCAGTAGGGAAGATCAGGGAAGAATCAGTACTAACTTGGGACCTCAGTAGACTTTTGATCACGTCTGATGCAGATGAGAAATGCTCAGTATTTTTTTGCTATACAAGACCAGGGGGTTACAGTTACGTTCTCTGAGTGCAGGAACTGGTTGAATGAAGAAGAGATTGGTAGACTTTTGAGTATACATGAGATGCCAGTTTAGGTGTCAGTCTCTATTTGCAGCAATACTTTTTGTATTCACATGAAGTCCTGCTCTAATTTTGTCTCTTCCCCTTAAATTATTCAGTCTTGCTCATTTGTAAAAAAACAGGCATGCTCTTTCAAAGAGTAGATGAACAAATTAGTATCATTCTATCCCTCTGTATCCATAGCTGGAACAGTGGTTCAAATCTGACCTTTTTGCAATAATCTACATACAATTCTAGTAATAGTAAATCCAGAAATACTCTTTTTCCTCACAGCTGGCTTTGGTTTTGGGGTTTTGTTTTTGGGGCTTTTTTGTTTGGTTGGGGCTTTTTTGTTTGTTTTTATCTTTTTTAATGGTTATGGTGTAAGCAGCAGTAAGAGGATTTTAATCTATCATTTTGATAAGCTAAATGGCAACATTATCAAATTCAAAATGCAATTAAATATTGAAATCTCTTTTAAAAATATCTACCAGGTTGTTATGGATGTTTGCTGACTTACAAATAAATAGCACATAAATTTACCCTGAGCTGATTAATATTGTTTTCTATAATACAGCTACTACAGAACTCTGCTAAGATTTAGAATCTGCAGCTTTTCATTAACTATTTTTCAGAAGCTTCTTTTTTCTCCGTGAGCACAATTAATTAAGATAATCTAAAGAAAACATACATATAAGCTTTGTTTGCCTAGCCAGATGAATGTGGCTTGAAATCTGCCTTGTCTAAAATATTTGTGTTAGAAGAAAATAGTGGAAATCAAACAAATCTAGTAAAAGTTTTCAAATAATTTATACCTAAGAGGTACCAATGAATTCTACCACTGAAGAGCTTCTAAATTAACTACCTTTAAAATAAAATAAAATAAGATTTGTTTATTTGCAAAAACCTAAAACCATGAACTTTTTTATTTTCCACGTTCTTTGTCATTCATAATAGTTTCAAAGCTTCCTTGAAATAGATGAACAGCACTTTAAAAATAGAGCTTTTAACATTTTAATGCATTTAGTCCCTCATAAACATTAAATACAGTAGGTATCCACCCAGATGGGATCTGGAACTAACCTTGTGATTCTTTTATTTTCCACATTATAGGTTGTGATTGAGCAGTCATTAGCACGATCTTTCGGAATTTATTTGCTGGACTGGAATGACTTAAAGATATTATGTTAGCTTTTCTTGATTAATAGCTCCTGATAACTAAGTATTCTGTGTATATCTTATGTGTGCCCTCACTGATGTAAAATGCAAATTAATATGACAGACATAGATACTTACCAAGAGTACAATATCACAGCTAACATCCACAATTTTGTGAATCCTTATTGACTGAGATATGCCTAAGTGAATAGCAGAAATTTCTGACTGCTTAAAAAAATACTTAATTGGCTTAACCAGACAGAAGTGTAGTGCAAATCATTTCCCAATTTAGACCGATTCCAAAATATAATTACTTCGGTTTTAAATGAGAATTTTTTAAAGAAATGAATGTAATTTTTCAGCATTATTAAATTAGACATTTACAAGAGTTTATTTTCAAAATGGCTAGAATATTATTGATTTGATATTAGAGTAGTAATAGCAAGAGAAGAGATTAGATCTGAAAGCTAGGATTTCAAAATGGTATATAGGAATATAGGGGATTTTTTAGCAATATTTTTTCATCCATATAATTTTTTTTCAGATTTGTTATACTTTTTGTGCTAGCTATTTCTTATATTTTGTTTTACTATCTTGTATAACATTGAAGTCTTCTCTGTTTTTCACTGTGTTCCTCCAGATAAGGAGGCTGGGGCTTAGCAAGTAGAGGCGTGGGAGAAGGCACAGCCAGGAGAGATGATCCCAGCTGAGCAAAGGAATATCCAACACCATGTGACATCATGCTCAGCAACAGAAGTCTGGGAAAAAACGGTAAAGCAGAAGGATGAGGGCTGGTGTTTTTCTTCCAGGTTTTTATTCCATCATCGTTACAAATGATGGGTCCTGCTTTCCTGGGGTTGGCTGAACACTGCCGGCCCACAGAAAGTGGGCAGTGAAATCCTTCTTTTGCTTTGCTTGCATGTGCAGATGTAACTTCACCTACTAAACTTTCCTAATTGCAACCCGTGAGTTTTCTCACTCTTGCCCTTCCAATGAGCAAGTGGCTGCGTGGGGCTGGCTTGCTGCCAGAGCTAAACCACAACCATGGCCCAATTCAACTACAGAGAAAAAGAAAAAAGCGGTACTTCAGGTTTTTACAAATCTGTTTGGCAAAGTTATTTACACTACAGTTCTAGCTGTTCCTGATTCTTGTAGAGCTGTCTATTTCTCACTAATTATAAAAAAACCTTTTTTTTTTAAATGTTCTAACATTTAAGTGGTGTTTTATGAAATTTAATATTTATGGGTGATTATTAGGAAATATAAAACTAGCAGGATCTAAAAATGTTTAAAGAAATTTTAGAGAACTGTGGACTATAAGATGAAAATATTGCTGTAAACATTTACAAACGTGTGTGTGTCTGCAGCTGTGGGCACAATCCCCGGTAGCTTGGGATGTGGCTAAAAATTACTTGTTCTATTTACCCACTATTTAAATCATTCAGAAGAAAATCTAAAGAGCTTTCTGGAAATTCTTTCATTATTCCTGTATCAGCTCTTTAAAAGAAAAAAGCAATAATAGCTTCTCAAAATATTTGAAAAACTGCTACAGCTATGGACAATTCAAATAAAAATTTTAAAAAAAGAATACAGCATGACCTCATTAACTATCCCATGGCCATCTACAAATCAAGAACCTGGGGAAAAAAGTGAAGTAATTTAAAATACTTATATGATTGCTCTAGCAACTCAAGCTTAAACCAACTTCAATATTCTCATGAGTTGGTCTTCTTTGGGATTTATTCTAATTGCTTTTTATCGATACATTTTTCTTTCATTTCATTATTCCTTTTATAATTCACAAAGGATATCCCACTCATTAATGAGAATTAGCAAGTCATTATTAAGATCAAATGCCCTTTTTCTTTTTTGCCCTTTGCTCAAGGGCAACTACTACAGATCTTTCTGATATCCTGGATAGGAGTGAAAGTAATTTAGCTCACACTAAGTTATTCTTCAGTGCCAGAATTCCAATGTCATATGGGGCACTCAGTGACAATCCTGTTCACAATATTACCAAGAGCATTTAACAGCACTCTTTTACTGAAGGATTTCGCTCCTGAAGGTTGAAATGTTTCATTGCTGGAAGCAGCACTACAGCTGGTCTACGAGATGAGAGAGATAATCCTGCTCTCTGTCCTGAAGTCAATTAAATACAGCCCTGAAGGGCACAGCTTACTGAAAGTGGATTTTTATTTTGTGCGTACAATTTCTGTCAAAACCAACAGGTGTTAATTCTATATTACCAAAGGCAGTACTTGGAATGTAGCTTAGTGTGTTAAATCTACTACTACTTTCATGGAACAAAGAAGATTCTGCAGATTTTTTTAATGACCTTTGCTAGACTCTACTTTTGTTTGCTCACACTATGTCTTGGGGTGACTTTATGATGTTGTATTCCCTATCATCGCTCTATGCCCATAAATGAATCTCATGCCTTTCTGTGCCTTTAAAACTGGGTTTCAAAGAGAAAGAAAGCCAGATGAACTTTTTCAAAGCAGTTCTGTGCTCCAGGGACACTGCTATCTCGCTCTGTGTGCTTCTGTGGGGAACAGAGCAGGAGGGAGCACTCTTCTTGCTTTCTCGGTCAGCTATTTCAGCTCTGATTCCTTGGAAAGAGACGGAGAGTTAAACTTTGTTTTCCTGGGACTTTGGTTTCTTCTTCTTCTGGACTTGTACAGAACATCAGAACATCAGAACCTCACCGGGAGACCGTACCCCGGTCCGGAGGGGACCCCCACGCCGACCCAGCTCCGAGGAGGAGGAGAGAGACCACACCCACAGAAGGACTCTAAAATCTTCCAGGTTTTCTCTCCACAGCGAGAGATTTTATTATTTAGCATTATTATCCTTTTCTGTGTATTTGTTAAATAAATAGTTTTTTTCCCTCTTTCACTTTCCTCCGAGTAAGATTTCTTTCCTGAGCCTGGTGAGGGAGAGCGGCTGTAATCTGCCATCTATCAGAGGATATTTTCCTCCAAATTTGGCCCAAACCAGCACACACTACAAAAAATGTATTTAAGACTAAAAATAGAAAGAGTTCTTGCCCTAGACATAAATTCAAATGGAAAGAAATTATTTGGATTCACAAATCCAACAATTGTTTCTAGATATTGATTTGATTGATACTAAAAAGTGAAAAGATATTGCTCAATCCAGTATGTTTTGGCTTAACAGCCTCCCAAGAAATTCAACTGTGGAGCTTCCCTGTGTTGGGGTTGGTTTGTCGGGGAGTTTATACATTTAGTCCACCTAGCCATTTTCCCAGTAGGTACCTGGGAGCAGCCCACAGTAGTCTTCCAAGCAGCTGAACTCACCTGGCTTTCTGCTACATGCGTGAACATCTGCAATCTGCGTACAAGTCCAGTAGGTTTGTTCCAGTGCAACTTAAATGCCACTCTTTCAAGCAGGTTAGGATACTCACTCCTCTGCACATTGACCATCTCAACAACGCATTAATTAGGAGCACAACATATTCTGAAGATCTCTTTTATGTGCTTTAATTTTCCACTAATCAAATGTAAGGAAGGCATCACACATTTATTTTTCCGTCTGACAGCACCTCACACACAGTCATCTATCTCTGAATATTTCTTTTCTGTGGTTCATTGAGTTCCATCTGCCATTAAGTTGTCATCACCTCACATGCTGGTATTTCAATTAAAAAGGACTTGCTAATATGACTTAATTTTTAATATGCACAGTGAATTTTCATTAATTATAGACTGGCCTTATTGGTGAGGGCCTAGATATGCAGAACTAAAGTGGCCAGCTGAGTCAGTCAAAAACTAGAACATGGAAATTTCTGTTGAGGCTTTTTACATACCCGCATAACTGGATTCTCAAAAAGACCTTCTCATCTGAAAGCTGGAAATATTTGGAAAGAGTGGAATTGTGAGTTTCATGCAAATGGCAGAGGAGTAAAAGGGACGGATGTGGATAAATTGTCTGTAGGCTGTAAAAGAGTTTGTTGGTTTCTCTAATTACATCTTATCTCCCACTGCATCACACTTAGTTAAACCAGCAAGAAAGATACCAGAGAAGTAATACAGATGAGATACTGGTCCCTCAGAGGTTCAGGATTTTTTCAGTCTAGGAGATCTTAAAAACGGCAAAGAGGAGAAATAAACAGTACTCTCACAAGAAAAGAAAATTTTATTTGATAGTAATAAAATATTTTGGATTATGCTGAAAGATACAGAAAGAAAGCAGTATATCAAACACGACGATATTAGGTTTTTAAACAATACAGTTGTCCTGTCTTCTGTCTTGTTTCTGAGTGGAATCAAAATATGACTAGCAGCCAAAAACTGAATTTTATTAGATGTTTGTTGTCCTTTTGTATCACTAATTCCAAGGAGTTTTTTGTTGTTGTATTTAGAAACCTTCAGTTAATTAAATACATTTCTAGAACACTGCGTTCCAACAGATGACTGAAAAGTCTGGGCAATCCTATTTAATTCCTGCTGCTCTTCTGCAAACTCTTATCTAATGTCATCAAACACTCTTCCTTTTTCAGCAAAGGCAGTATCCCCCGAGGCTGTCCATTTTCTCTACTACTAAAAAAAAGAAGTTTCTCAAAATGAGGATCCTAGTGGACAGGGCAGATGGTCCTTTTCACCCACAACAGACTTCTGGTATCCAGAGATCATGATATGAAAACTATTATTTTAGGACATTAAGTGTTTTTGAGGAAACGCAGATGATGATACAATTCCGATCAGGTAAAATAGAAGTATACATTTACAATATTCAAAAGTCGTTCTGAATGTATTTTAGTGTAATAGGAAATAATAATCAATAAATCACATGGTGAGGACCTTGCTTTGTTCCCACTGTTGAATTAGGTTTCCACTTACATCCTTTGTCACCTCAAAGTGTTGAGCTGTCTAATAGGCAAGATATTGTCCTAACCCATACCTTGGAAACACCAAATCTGCTGCCCTTAGACTTGTAGCTGCTCTTTAACTTTTATATCAAAATTTTTGAACTAAGGTTTAGTTTGGTTTCAAAAGGGGGGAAAAATTGGTACCTAAATTGAAACTTTTGTCAATGTGCCCTAAATTTTATTTGCTGTTAAACCCTGTCTGCTAGAATTGACCACCATTTCATATTAAAAAAAAAAAAAGTTGATTTCTTACAAATGAGATGTGTGTTATTTCTTGTTTAAAAGTGGACAATATTGAATTCTCTGGCTGTAAATTATAGCAAATGCAGGTATTTCTGTCATGAGAGACTGCAACAAGTAGTATATTGTGTGGTGTAATGTCCAATGTAAAAGTCAGCTTTAAAATTTTGAAGCTGAATGCTTCTTTGACCAATCTAACTGTATCCTCTGATGAAAAAAAAAAAAAAGAACAAATTCTTCCATATACTTAAGACAAAGTATTTCACTGTGCACAGAACTTTGGGAATCATGCTTCTTATGATACAGTGATTTTAAAGTATCTGCAAAAAGTAAAGCAATTGTTTAGTAAGATTATCCATTATGTCTTCTGATCCAATAAATAGAGTGCCAAATTAGAATAGCAGGCAAGAGGTTCAAAACAAGCTAGAGGTTGCTTTTCCTAAAATGGGACACTTAAACATCACAATTGTGCCTACTGGATATTTGAGACACTAAAATCAACTGGACGGATGATTTAAGGAAGAGGAATATATCAAGCACTAAGTATAAAAAAATCAGCCTTGACTGATCAGTCATTACCCTTCTTAAATTCTTATTCCCCTTTCAAATAATTACTCCCATTAATATATATTAATGGTTTGTAAACTACTGTTTCTGTCTTGGCCATTTGATTGTCAGAAGGGATAATTTCAAATACCTGCCTTCCTGATGTCAGAGGGTGCTGTGGAATTTTGTATTACTTTCCATCTTTTACTCACTCAGTGTGTCTGTCAACAATAAAAAAACCTGCACTAACAGTGACTTCGGAAGTGTACTAAAGCCATGGAACAAACCTTTAAGATATCCTTAACCTGATTAAAAATTACTCTGCAATAGCCTAGAGTGACATATGCTTGTGCTACTTCAGTAATGTATCAGACTATGTCATCATTACAACATACCTAGATTATTAAGTTCCTCTCTGTTAAAGCCAATTCAGGCTTTCTTTAGCAGAACCATTGATAAAGAAGATACACAGAAAGGTCTTTTGACTTTGTCAGCTGGGAAGGAATGAGAAATCTGCATAATTTTCACTATTTCCAATAAGAAAGTGCAGTTTCACTTCTCAAGTTATGTTAGCAAGCATCTGTCAGGGTTTGAGAATACCAGTTGTCACAGAGCAATGAGTCATATGGTTCATAAGACAGAGTGTTGATGTGCTGTGAAGAGCATCCTCTTGGGCACAGGAATTAATGTGTCCCATCCTCACTTAGTGCTGCTGTTAATTGCAGTCATGGCTGGGAAGGAAGGGCACTGGCAGATACCTCTGTTTAGATGCTTTGTGTGACTCTCGCTGTGGTTCCTTGGGACAACACAGAAATTGCAAAAAATGGAGTAGTCCTGTAATAAAATCTGTAATAAAATAAAAATAGTAGATTAGGTTCATATTGGTGTTAAAACTATAGAAATTTCATTTGATAAACATTTCCTGATAATGTGAAACAATCTGATGACCTTTAGATATCAGTATAAAAGGCGTGAGAAACCAGATGGTGAAAAAAGACACAAGAAAAATAAATTTGCAGAAACAATCAAACTCTGGGTTATGCAGCCTCTTTGTTTCCATATCAAAGGTTAGCTGATAATATGGATGTCTAACATCCTTCTGACTGTGTAGGAAGTTAACATATGCTAAATCTCTGACAAAGCATATAGGTTCTTTTATTGCTATAGACATCCTTTGGGTGTTAAATTTTGTGTATCGGTACTTTCTGCTGTACTGACATTGAAACATGAGGTTAATTGCAACAGACCCTCACTGTCAGGCACACACAACCTGACACCTTTCCAGCCCAGTTACCAAAGCTATCAAATGAGATAAGGCATTCAGTATCAGAAAAGTTTTGGTTTTACACCATAAGATTTGTCTAGGTGTGTCACACATATTTATTTATAAAATATATAAAAGTTAATGAATATAGAAAATTCAACTCTTTTTTTTTGCTTACCTAGTCTGTAACAATTCTCCCACATAAAGTGTTCAACTGCCTATTTGCATTTGTGCTGCTCTCTCCACGCAACACTTTAGCATGGCTGGATTCCAAATATCTCACTAAATCCTATTGATAGAGGAAAGATTTAGCTAACTGTGGACATTCTTTTCCTGATGAAATTCTGCATGGTATCTGAAGGAAAAGAAGGGAATGCCTACCAGAGGTCTCTCAAACTCCTTCAACAGATGCTTGCTCTAGGGAGTCAATTCCTCATTCTTCCACCTGTGTTATTAACTTCCAATTTCCTGATGGTCAGTCTTCAGAGCATAACCACAAATTGCCTGCTTTCTAGACATGTACTAATTTCTTCTTCCTTTTCCAGCTTGACAGAGATGCATAGGTTTTCCCTACTTTATCTGGTACTGAAATGTCTTCTGTGGTTCTGGTCAGTGTTTGATATCTTATAACGGGTTCTGTGAAAGTTCTCTAGTTGTCTATCTGAGTCATTAATTGAATATAAGTAAGAAATTAATCAAATTATCCTTCTTGCATATATAACCTCTATTAAACATGTACTTTACAATAGCATTATATTTCTGTTGAGGTGTTATAATATTTAATCTTAGTAGGTTCAATTTCATAACTCTTTAATCTTAAATGTATTAGCATTTTTTATTTCACATAACTTTCTGAATGTTATTACATGAAATTCTCTTTCTCAAAGAGTGCTTTTGCTCCTATATCGGTGTCAGAGCCTTGCTTGAATAATTTCAAGACACTGCAACTATGTTTGTTGTTCCAGCTTTTGGGAATTCCATTTCCTCCCCCTGCCTCTCTGGATTAAAATAAAAATAATATTTTCCTTTCTGTAATCATGCTTACTTGTAATATTAGTGAGTGGTATTGGGTCCTTGAAGAAAGAACTCAACTGAATGCAAATGTTGAATTTCCTGCAAAAGCTAAAATTTCACTGCAGACAGGCTGCTCATAGGGGCTCAGTGGATTCATCTTCACAATTTTATGTGCAGTGTAAGGGAATATATGTAAATTCTCCATTATTTTTTTGTTATGCAATTTGTGGCATTCTTAAGTCTTGACCTCCACAGTTCTTAAGTCTTGACCTCCACAGTTAGTGGGAAGTTGGTTGGAAAGTAGTTGTCTGGTTGCTGTATGCATAAATGCCAAATTGAAAAGCAATCTTTGCTGCACCGAGGCAAGGCTTTTATTTCTTCTAGGTAAATATGATTCTGCATCACACCAAAGTCTTCCAGTACACTGAATACTGCTGGACTTTCGCAGTTGTACAGCACATAGTCTGCCTAGTGGAAAGTTAAGGTTAAAACCACATTTGATTTTTCCAATGGTAAAGAGATTAACACAACATAGTGCATAAACGTGGCACTGAAAAAGATATTAATAATCTAATTATTACAATGTAGTTTGAATTTTGTACATTTATTTAGCAGCAGCATCGTTGAATAACTTTTTTGTTTCCCACAGAGAAGTTTGAAGCTTAGCAATCTTTGGAAACAAGTATGAATCCTTTCAGTACATTATCTGTCTGTCTGTGTCCGTAAATTTTGTCTCAAGTGAGTATCGACTGCCTTCACACAGAGTCTTACAGCTCCTCCACAGAATGGATTTACTTTATGAGCACCATTAAAAATATTTAGCTACCCCTTTTCACTGTTTGGTTGTTTTCCAGAGCTGCTTATGCAGAGTTGCTGTTTCTGTCAGATGAAATATTGAGGCAGGTTACCTTGTCTGACAGAAACAGTGAGCATCAAGGATTTCCTGGGAAGAAACATCAATATGCAGCATGTTAGCGCTCATACTTCACAACACTACTAATTACCTTATCACCTCAACATTGGCTTTTAATAATAGCTATAGCTAAAATGTGTACAGCTGTTTATCTCCTTCAAAAAGAATTCATCTGACAGACTGCACAGCTCTTTTATCTCACCCATTGCCTTAAAATGACTCAGTACCTATTCCAGATGAATCAATGGCAATAATCCAGCTTAATTCAACAGTGGGAGGCTAGAACCACAGTGATAGAAAAAATTTCTTCCTCAGACATATAGTATGATGTGAGGAGATATTTGTATTTTTAAATTGTGTTCTTGGTTTGGGGTTTTTGGCTTTTTTTTTTTGG
>VWZT01000388.1:31113-72792 GCA_013397055.1 Pachycephala philippinensis
TTTTTTCTTTTTTTTTTTTTTTTCTTTCTTTCTTCTTTTCAGTTTTAAATTAAGTATGACATGCAACCTGACTACAAAGTCAAGTAGGGCAGCTGTCAGAGAAAGTGAAATTTATTGCACTGAATAGATTCCATGTTAAACCTAGCCTTACTTATCTCTTCAGATTTTTTTTTAAATTGCAGCTGATATAGATCTTGTTTAATTCTTAGAGGGGAAAGTAGTACCCAATCAGAGGGCAGAAATATATGGTAAACAAAAAAGAGAAACCATTTTGTGGATGAATATGGAAGAGAGAAAACTTGTTCTGCTTACAAAGGTATGATGTATCTATATGACTCTTATGTACGTATGTTCTTCAAAATATTTAATTAATTCAGGAAGTCACTAAAGGAACAAATGCAACCAAGTGCAGCACAGTGTTTCCAGGATACTTTGAAGATAACCAAAGGTTCATGAAGTAGATATACACAGTGGTTCATAACAAGAGGCATGGGTGTTCAACAAACAACCTGAATGAAGTAATCTGTGTTGAAAAGTCTAGATAAGATACAAAAATATTATCAGTAAGAATAAATACAAAATGATGGATGCTGAGCACATTGAGGAGGAGCAACAACTAATACTAACTTGTCTATAATTTGAAAAATTCTTTTTCACAGTTGGAAAAGCAGACAGCTAAATGTATAGCAAATACAAAGGGGTTTTTTTATTAAAACCTAATGTTAAAATATTTAGGAGAAACTAGAATGCAAATGAAAATTTAGTAGGGAAAGAAAGTGGGTATATTAAGGGTGAGGGTTACACCGGAAACTGACCTTAGTCATTGAAGGCACGGCAGCACAGAAACCTCTGCATGACTGGGGCAGAGAGAAGTAAACGTAAATAAAATTTTGGGGTCTTGTGGAAGGATATGACAAGAGCTAGTGAAGTAAGACTGAGGTAACAGGAAAACCACTGGAGCACAAAACCCTGAAAGCCCAAGGAAGTAATAGATAAGCCATAAATAATTTACAGTGTCTGAAAACACTTCAGTGATCAAAGGGGGAGGAGAGCATAGAGAATATCTTTGAGTATAGCCAGATGCAGTTTATTAGTAAACTTTTAAAAAAGGAGTTCAGAAGAATTTGGGAGGGTGAAAACAACAGACTGCTTATTTTCCCTGCCATTATTGAGAATTAAAAGTGAAGAATATGAATTGAGAGCTTGGATGACAACTGTCAAGTATATACAAACCAGAACTGTAATAAAGCTTCTGAATTCAGTTAGCAGTCAATCATGTTTGGAAAGCCCTTAAACCTTGAAATTCTGCACTAGATGTAGAATAAAGGAAAGTAATTTTTCATGCAATTGTTCACCTTCTGCTCCTTTCCTCAAATACCAAGAGAATTGACACCAAACTCTCAATGCCTCTCAATGATCACTTAATATCACAGCTTTTCCTACTTCACCCTGTGGAAATCTTGCTAAATAACCAGTTGTGACCCAATAACTTCTTTGTGCGAAGCAATCATTAGTCATTATGCTCTAATGCTTCACAGTGTGTAGTTTGCAAACTCCATAAGGCTGTAAACTCAAGTTAAAATAAAGGCAAAGGTGTGCAGCACTCATGTTTCCTACCTCTTCCTGAATGAGTATTTATCATGTTGAACAGATCAATGTCTTTCAGGATAACAATTTTTTAAAGCTCTTCTTCCCCCAGTTTCTTCCATATTTGCTATAACTGCATAACAACAGGGATTACGCATCCTGGAATACATAATGTGTATTTTTTAAACAAAATTCATATAGAATATGTTTATATAGGCATGTCAGATATCAGTGTAACACACAAAACCAAGGGAAGGATTAGAAATGTACCAGCATTTCAGGGATACTCTTGAGAAGGAGAGAAACTGAAATTACCATACTGTGATGCAGAAGCCTACTACCATAGTGATTTTTGTAGCTTCCTCATAAAAAGGGCAGAGTTGGAGTCTATCAAATGTGACACAGATTTAGAAGCATCTCAAGCTTGCCCACACTGTATAATACTGCTCTTCATAACAATTTACAGTAAATGTTACAATGCTTAGACTGCACTAGGATTTCAGAGAGGTTATTAAAATTTATTACTACTGTTGGAATATAAACAAACTGAAACAATATCTTGAAATTATTGAGTCATCTGTTTCAGCTTTCTTTCCACAGCCAGCTTGTTGGTGCTGTGGTTAATTGCCCTTTCCTAATGATTAAGGGTAGCATAAATATACTAATATGTGTGTGTAGATAAATACATATATATATACTCTGTTGTCTACCTACTCAACAAATTAACTAACTAAATGTAGTTGGAAGGATTGATATTAGCTCAGTTTCTCAAAACAGCCAAACCCCCCATGGTATTTAAGGTTATCAACACATTTGGAAAAGAAGCAGGAATTTCTTTCATGGTAGATTTTTGGTTTTAGAGTATGATGTCTTTTTTGTGTGTCTTTTAGATTCTGTTGCCTTTTTTTCTCTTCCCCCTGAAACTAAATGTGTATTTCTGATTTACAGAGAAATGGAAGAGGTTTGACTGATCAGAAGCCCTAATAGTAATTGCAACGAATGACTATTTTAGATGCATGAACAGAGCAGTGAAGGGAAGCCTCTTGAAATATTCTATAAGAACAAAATGGAAAAAAATAATCATGGACCCACTACAATAAAAAATTTCATTGAGGAGAATTGACTTTAGATGACTTGGGTTTTCAGGGGAATGCAGAGCAAGATTTATATCTTTTGGTTTGGCAGAACACAGAGCTGCTTAAAGAACCAAAGGAAATAAATGGAGCATATGAATTTTTTTATATTACCCTTAAGACTTATTTCTATATTGTCTGTTATGTTCCACTGATTTTCATGAAGACTAAGTTAAGGCTTTCAGTTTTGGTCACTAAAGATTTGGTGTTGCGCCAGGTAGTATAATGGAGGGTAAAAATAGATTCTGAAGATTGTATCTTCAGTTTTATTCTCTATTACCAGCTACCACTTCTTTTCCTTTCCTTTTTTTTTTTTTTTTTTCTTTCCCCACGTATTTCAGACCAGGGCTGTCTGTTCTAAGGGCAGAGGAAATGGGAAAGATCAAACAGGGAGGACCACACAAGGACTCCTGTTTTAGGAAAACAAGAATGTATTTGATAATGACTTACCTAAATGCAGACTCACAGACTCACCTTCTGCCTTGTCCTTACTTGGTTATTAGAAAGTTGGAGATGTGAGAAGAAGGAGCAGTCTCCTACAGGATAAATCAGGGATATGTCTAAAAGCCTTTCATTGCTATAGATTACTGGAATTTGGATGAGATTGCCTTCAAAGGTCTGGTCAGCTCCAGCCTGTGTCCTGTCTCAGTCTTAAATGCTTGAAATAGCTGCGAAGTTTCCAATGCCAAATGTACTGAGTGAAATCAATGTGGATGAATGGCATATATTTACAGCCTACGGCCGAATAATAATAAAGTTCTTGTCTAGCTATGGTTTGTACAACCTTCACTAAACTACATAATGTTAGTTGCAATCACTGTGGAGAATATATTCTGCTCACAGGTTGTACAACAGCATTGCAGCCTGCTTCTCTTGGTTAATGGGTCACCTAAGTGAAATTACTGGGAAGATTACAGCTGCACTCCCATTTGACAAATGTCTTAATCATAAAACGCAATAAAAGTTGTCACTTCCTCCTGTGCTGCCATTACTTGCAGAATGGTGGCCTTGTCACATCAAGGTTAAATTACGTAGGTAAGCAGAAGAGAAATTAGTGGTGACTTACAGACACCCACCATAATTATCATTGCCACTTGTGGTCCCATGGTTTCTGATTATAGCACTGCAGTATTTTTTCATAGCATTAAAATTCGGTATACACTCTACTGTGAATAAACTCGTGTCAAATGCATCAGTACTGTGTGATACACAGGGAAAGTTTTTAAGGTATTCCCATAGCCTTAGTGGAAACATTAATGTTGCATTTCTTAAGTTGCTGTGGAAGAAGTTAAATAGTTGAAGTGCAAAACAAAGAGCGGAAAGAAGAAACTAAAATATTCAGCATCAAATCCAATGACAGTTTTTGCAAGCTATCTTAAAATTGTGGTAAAATGTAACACTTTTAAGCAATCTGGATTTTCAGTTATATAACTTAATGGGATTTGAATTTTCCTCGTTGATAAAACTAAATTGCTGGAATTTGCACTTATATTTATGTAAATATACTGAAAAATGCTGAAGTCCTGTCAGTTTCTAAAACAATATACAGCAAGTAAAAAGTTTTTGATGTGAAAATTTTCTACTGTTACTCTTTCTATTTTTCACATATAGCCATCAAGGTTTGCTTACGACAGAACTTGCTGAGGGTAACTTCCTACCCATGGCATGATATAAACTGTGAAAATGGCATGTGAAACTATTTTTTTCTAGTGGTCATATATTACAGCTATTTATCAGAGATGCAACACCTTTGAAGACTGGCAGCTTTACCTAGTGCCTAGGACTGTTGTAGTGTCATGATAGAAACAAAAACACATTTAACACCTTGGATTCATGATATCAACACAATTTTTGATTACAGGGATATGGAAAATTGTAGCATCTTTAAAAATAAAAAGAAACATATTTTTCAATAGCTGACTACTGTATACTTTATCTTGTCAAGAATATAATTAAGATGAAAGACTAAATGTTCCTTTTTTTCTGATAAAAGCATTCAACAATCCTCAGCAAAAGACAAGAGCCTACACTGTTCCATCTAGCATGAACTATATAGTGAAGGTGCATTACTTTCTCAGGAGTAATCAGAGATGTTGTTCATCCCTTCAAAAAATAACAACCACATAACTTCTCTTCATTTGAATAGTCTTTTGTAAATAGGCTCACAGTTTGAAAAACAATGAGTATTTAAGTCTGCAAATACTCCCGCAGCCAACTTTTATTTGGAAAAACAAGACTTTATTTATGCATGGTCCTTAAAGGAAATCAAGTTTTCATCTTAAATAAGATGAAGATACGATTTTTTCCTTCTCTCTCACATCCTTCATGCCTACAGACAATGTTTGCTCCCTGTAACCTAAAACAGCCTTCCTAATTTTTTTTCCATGTTTTTTGAGCACAAAGCTATGAAGTGCATTGCCTCACAATTCCAGTAGATTTGGAGTCACTTTTCAGAAATGTTAAGATCAACTGGGGCAAACCAGAAGAAATGAGAAGGACATAAACTCCACTCTATGGGGTCTAAGCCTTCACAAAAAGAAGGAAAGTGCAGAATATTAGTAGTGACAATAGCAATACTTTTATTTTGATATAAAAAACAGGGACCATAAATTATTAAAAAACTTTGATGGTCACAGCAGGTGCAACTGTTGCCTTATTCTTTCTGTTTAAGTTTTTCTGTTCCAGTCACAAAGAAATGTTAAAGGGGAGATTGATGATGAGAGTAGGAAAGTGCTGCTAAGACTTTAATTTTAATAGAAATTATATACTTTCTGTGGGGTTTTTTTGTGGGTTTTTGTTGTTGTTTTTATTGTTTGTTTGTTTTGTTTTGTTTGTGGTTTTATCATTTTACTATTGGGATTTTTTTGTAACATGGTTTGCATTTCCACCAAACACAGCAAAGTTCTGGGTCTTAATGAGACAGCTTCTTCATAAGGAAAATTGCTCATGTAAAGTGCCAAAATATTTTATTTGACATGAAAAAATTCTGAGAGTGATGGTCAATCAAATAATAACTAATTGCCTCTTGCTTTTTGTTCCTCATTTAAATGTCAATGCAGATATCGTATGTGAAGGAAAAAGTCATCTGAGGAAAGAAAGCAAAAACTTCTGGAACTATTTCTTTTACTTCTTCAAAGTTTTATTTCTCTGTAGGGGCTTCTCAGTCATTCTGCATGGAAGTTTCCTAATTACATGAGCCTCCATGAAAAAAAGAAGTTGGCTAAACAAAGATGGAGAATTACATGCCTTTGGGCACTGTGCAGAGTAATGAAAGATTTGTAAAACTATTTAAGAGTTTCAAACAACACAGCTCAGTAGTTGGGGAGTTTTCCTGATTACAGGGGTGAGAGGGACATTGTTTATAAGTCTATCACTGACATTTACTGCTGCAAGTTTATTCATTCTCTGTCATTCAAAGTGGCTCTTGTGATTAACTCCACTATGCAGCTGAAGGCTCCATGACAGAGCAACAGGGGAACATGCAAGACTGATTTTGGTTTGTTTTTTTTTTTCCTAAGTAATTAGAAAAACATTCCATACAGATGACAGGAAAGAAATAATTCTGTGAAAATTGTGATTCTGTGACCATCCTTCCAGAATGGTCGCGGAAACTTCTAAGCACCAGAAAAAATTGATCTTCTTGATGCTACTTTGTAAGTTTGACTTACATAGATTCAAGAAACAGATAAAATTATTCTTGGGGGTTAATCCTATCTTCAAGTATTGATTTTCCCACCCATGAACATTGCTGGGTATTTAGGTAAAACATTTCCCTGAAAAGTCTCTTAAACCACTTTTTTTTTTTTTCCTGCTTGAAGTCAGGGATGTTTTTTGTTTGTTTTTTACTTAAATTACCTCTTGATTTTTAATCCTAAGTGTAATATGATAAGAAATGGCAGAGGATACTACTTTACTAAATCAGAGACAGTATACCCTTTAATCTAACAATACCAACAAAAAGCCCCCTACAAAGCACCTCATGGAATTCCATCTAAAAACTTCATGTAAGAATAATTAGAAGTTATTTGGTCATCTCTTATCATCACAGATTTTTAAAACTTAGAATGCAAAGGTCTTCCTTTGTACACACAGAATTTGTACTCTGGAAGGACAAGTTAAGGAACCTGACCAAACTTGGCATTTTTCTGATCCTCCAGAATGATAGACTAAGAATCCTCTTGTGGTCCGTGAAAGATCACGGTAAATCCCTGGAAAGCAAAGCAAAGCCCGAGGATATTTTTGTCTGAAGGCTGAACAGTAAATAGAGGGATGAAGGAAGAAATGTTGTAGCCTTCTGTTTTCCAGCCCTGAAGACACTCCTGTCATGAATCTCCAGCCATGCGATTCTTTTCCTACCAACTGTCAGCCTGACCTTTGGTTTCACAAAGGCTGTGTTTGTGATGGCACCATTGGGAACGTACTGCTTTAACTATTAAATGTGTGGAATTCTGAGTTGATTTACTTTTTTCTCACACTTCTTTCTCACAAAATACAGGGTACAGATTAGGACAAACTCAATAAACTTGAAGAAAGAACGGAGATTATTACAATAGGTCCTGACTGAAATACTTCTGATTTCGTTAACTTTTGCTGTAATGTTACTGCTTGCAGGGCTTGTGTTTGTGTTGAATTTGTAACGCTGTTGTTAATCAAAAAGACTAGATTAGGTTTCCACTGTGTGTTTGATGTCCTAGATGAACCATTTATGTGTTGCTGGTTCCTTACGGTGTTTCAGTTACAGATCTGAGGTCTACATATTGTAATATTCAACCTATTCATAGTTCTTTGCCCCAGACTTTTAATAGGATCATCTGGCAGAGGTGATTTTTTTCTGCACTCCTCCTTCACTACATTGGTGAGAGACATCAGAGGGAACTGAAATGAAAATGCTGAGAAAGAGATAAAAAACACCCAGTTGTAATTGCAATTTTTTTTCTGAGGTCATTTCAAGTTTTTTGTAGATTTTACTTAAAGATATAAGTAATACTCCTAATTAAATGGAAGTTTGAATAAGGTAGGCTTGTTTTGCCTCATAATAAGGAAGACAGAAATCCTATTAATACCTAATAAGATGTTATGTTTGTTTATGCTTTGTGACCATACTTAACTAATGCAAGATTTGGTTTGCTTGTATGTATTATTAAAACCCCAATTTAATATAGAAGTTTAATAACTATTTCTTCATGAAGCTTGTGACTGTTATAAATTGTTACATGCCTCACTAAAAGATTGGTATCACATGAGGACAGAAGGAAACAAACACTTTCGTTCTATATGTATCCCTTTTTAGACTTTAAAGTTTTAGTGGAATTCAGAGTTTTAAAAGACTTTTGCTCTTTTCAGTGATTATGTTTGACTTTCTTGCCACCAGAATTTTTCAAAGGAAGATGAGCATGTTTCTACTTGTGACTAATTCAAATAGAGTACTCTGTAAACAACCATTTCTCATAATACCTTGAATTTGCTTTAAAGATTCCCATGCTCTGTTTCATACCCTAGCATAAAATTAGCACATGTATGTTTCTCATATTACTGTCTGTAAAAATATAACTTTTCACTTGTTTGTGACATTTCTAATTTCCTTTAATTTATTCTGTAGCTTGTTAAATACTTCCAAGAAACAAAATGCAGGTGCATAGTGATTTTATTCTGCTTGCAGAATCACAGAACAGTCCAGCTTGAAAGACCTTTAAAGATCGTCTGATACAGTAAAGAATTTATTTTTTTTTAAATTGTGCTTTTCTCTCAAGCTGTTTCAGTGCTACTGGTTGTCTTAGAGCAGGGTTCTCAAGCCTCTTCATTTCTTCATTTCTTCCAAGGTTCTGTTATGCTTTTTCAATTCCACAATAATGCAGCAGTAGGGAAAGTCATCCTTATAAGGTCTTGATTTGCTTTGCTATACATCTTAACAGGAGTCAATCCAGTACAGTGCCAAAACATTTGAAGATAAATTTCTGTAGTCAACAGCTGTTCTAGTTTTGCAGAGGGTGTGGTTCGGTCCAACAGATGGACCTTTACAGTATCTTACACTCTCCAGGGTCCTGATTTATCAGAGTAACTCTTTGAAACCACTGAAGTTAAACAGGCATAACTTTGTAGCGACATAGTGATGAATTAGGTTTTCACTGTAGTTGTGCAGAGCAGTCCAGAAAACTCCAGAAATAATAAAGTATCTTGTTCTCAGAATTTACGAATCGATCTAAAGTCTTGTTCTGCAAGCTGCAATATTATTGGCTTGGTTGGACAGTTATACTGATGGTTTTTTAATGTCACAAAATAATTCAGTCTCAACAGTTTAAATAAAACCTTTCTACCCTTCTCTATTTTTTAGTTACTTTTAGTTATTAAGTATATGTTTCTATGGGACCCTACCACAATTGTGCACTTGTGTACAAGCCAGAACACCTGGGGAGCTCACCCAGAAAAAAGAGGGTGGAGAAAGAGAAAGAATGAGCTATGTTCCCATTTCGTACTCGGGGTCAGTTTTTAGCTCTACGAAAAATGAAAGAATACCAACTTCCTAAGAACACTGAGGGGCAGAGCTGTCAATCTTACACAAAATATTTAACATCAGGTTGAATCTAACACATCTGGTTTTTTGACAAAGGACAAACAGCACAAATTGCTTTAGTATGCCAGACAGTATCACTAGTCATCTGGTAAATCTATATAGATTATAACAGTGATGAATTGATATTCATGTCAGTAATACTAAGAATTATAGTAGAAGTTTAAATGTTTCTGGTGGACTTATGATAGATTTATAAATATGTGCCTCAGTATGTGAAGAGTAAATGGATATGGAAACTTACCTTATAAATTTAAAGAGATGAAATGAAAGTTTTCGTAACACCATCGAAAGAATAGGGTAAACATAACTTTATACATATGTGAAACATAAATGCAAAGAAAATAATGGTGTTATAGTAGAACTTGGCATGCCTATTCTGGTATAATCAAGTTAGCACGAGATAGAGCAGCAGTGTTGTTTTACTGAGAAGACTCAGACAGGTGTTATTAAATCCATAAATCTAGGCCTCCTACTGTGGCTCCATCATGTGATCTGATGCCACAGCAGAATTCAAACCATATGCTGATATTCCCATCAGAGCTGCACTCATCTTTGATAACTTTTTTTAAGACATTGTATGAGCTAGTTGTCTTGGTGCAAGAAAATATTTTGCTGACACTCCTGGACAGAGATGGAGGGAAGAGTCTGTGGTGGTAGTCAATATTCAGTTTTCAGTTTGGATAAAGTAGGTTATAACACTTTTTTGTGTCTCTTAGAGCATCCAAAGATGTCTTATATTAACAGATGTAAGGAAAACTTAGTTTTTAAGGTTCATTGCAATGCCAATGGAGAAAGAACAAGACACCAGTCTTCAAATGCTGGAAAACTGAAGGCATAAAACTTCGCCCACTCATGGGGATAGTTTAAAATTTTTTAAAAATGAGACATTTCAGTTAGATGTTAGGAAGAAATTATTTATTCAGTGGGTAGTGAGGCCCTAGAACAGGTTACCCAGAGAAGCTGTGGATGGCCCATCCGTGGAAGTGCTCAAGGCCGGGTTAGATGGGGCCCTGGGCAACCTGATCTAGTGGGTGGCATCCCTGCCAATGGCAGGGGGTTGGAACTAGATGATATTTAAGGTCCTTTCCAACCCAAGCTTTTGTATTTTATATGATTCTATGATAATTCTTATCATGCTGCTAACCACAGCATGAAATAAATTCTGTCAACAATCATTTTGCTTCTTTACATGAAAGAGCATTTTGTACAACTTGAAAAGGAAACTGGAGGTGTAAGTCTGTGGTTCTACAGCATCTGTCAGCTTAGTTTGCACTTAAATTACCCAATGATACACATAAAAAGCACAGACTATCATGTATGTTTGTGATAAAATGCAAAATGTGCAAAGAGGTACACATGCAGGTGTTTTTTCTACATCTGGAGCAATTATATTTCATGTGAACAAGATGAAAAATGAGCAAGCTGCTATAAATGATTCACGTACAAAACCAAAACCAAAATAATAAAATAGACTCCCACACCAGTAGGTTAGTCAGCTGTGCATTGTCCATCTGGGTTAAGCTACTCTGAATTGTCAGTCATGAAGGGAAAGAATTCCACTTCCTTAGGATAACTGAGCTTCAACTGATTTTTGTTTAAGGTTGTGAGGATTCAACACTTAAGACAATTAAATAATTGTCTTGCTCAAAAGGACATTTGCAGTGAGTTGAGGAGACTTGAAAGACTTTATGTGACTTGTCCTGGGCTTCAATTTCTCACCTAGCATAAATTTACACACAGTCACTCAGTATGTGAGCGGCCTTCCTTAAGAGTTCATTGAAATGCAGGACTAAGGAGGATGTTTCTAGCAGTCCAAAGTTGGAATAGAAATTTGTTCTGAGCCCTCTTCTACTACAATCATCTTTCTACTTCTTTTATGCACCAGGTTAGTGGCTATTTTTGAACAGCTAGTGTCTGCATGAGCTTCTCTCCTCCTGCTTCTTTATTCCCTAAATTTCAGGGGACTTGGATCCACCCGGATGTGGAATAAGAGAAATTCTTTTGGCATTTCTTACATAGTTCTCTTTAAACCAAAAACCTCATAAAAATGCTATTCATCTAGAGCTCTGCTTCCATTTCTGTTATTTTTCAAAGTCTTATCCTTTTACCTTTTTTGATGTAATTCCTGGTTTTATTTTAAATTTTGCACAGTTTTGTTTAAAGTGAAGGCTTATGCAACCATGTTGTGGCTGGCTGTCTGCATGTGATGTAATAAAAGACTGATAAGTCACGTCAAGTGGTTTTCTCTTTTTAGTGCACAAATGATTAGCCCACAAACCTCCAGACCTGTATGTGCAATTTCTGTGGCACCGCCAGTGTCTCTCCTATAAAGTGAAAGGTTTTTTTCAGGAAAATGCAACAATTGGTGCATGTGTCACACCACAGTTGCTAATGTAAATAGGAGTGATTATTATTCTTAAAACCTTAAATAGCAAAGGAAAAAATATATTTTCTCCACCAGAGGAACGCTGTTACTGTACCATTCTTTTAACTGTGCTGTTAACAGCAAGAATTACAGGTCTCATTGCTGATTAGGTGTGCAAATACATCAAAGTAATCAAGGGGGAAAAGTTGAGCTCAGACTATAACATCTTTCCTGCTCTTTGCAGGATGCTAGAGACATTCCTTTAGTTAAATAAAAAATTTTGCTAATAAGAATTTGTACTTTGATTCCGAATGATTTTCAGTTCTAGCTGTTCCCCACTATCTGCTATCAGTTATATCCCAGAAGAGAATTCTATTCTCCCTGTTAAGTCATAAATTCTTACATTTACTGACCCTGTGAATTTATTTATATTGAAATACTGTATCTCTGAGCAGGAAGTATGAAATTTTTGTGAAACAACAATGTTACACTATTATTGTTGCTCAGAAATCTCTTTTTGGTTACCCTGTGAATTACATGGTGTTAGCTTTCCGTGGAGCATTTAGTTTCTATTAAATTCGCAGAAAGACCTGCTCATTCAAGGCATTAATTTAAAAAATCCTGTTCTTTCTACTAATTTTTCATGTTATAATTTTTATGTATAGCAGCATTGAATTGTCTAACATGACTTTTCTTCCTAATTTTTGTTTTTTTCATTAGAAGTTGGGGCTAAAGAAAAAACAAAAGGGTTATCTGAAAAGTGATGTTTCGAAGGAACAATCAAACTCATTAATGTGGAAATACACAACCAAAAGTGGGGTTTTTTTTCCCCAGCAATGTAGTTTTGCAGGACTGGCTTTGTTTTTCATTTTCCCAAGGCAAGAATCAGATGTATGAGAAAAACAGCAATAGCCTTAGCAGAATATTTACTTTATTGACCAAAAATTACTGTAAAATGTGTTTTGCAGTAACTGTGTTGCAAATTCAGAGAAGGTAGGTAAAATATGAAGACAAAAAAAGAAAAAAAATATTACAATACATTCATAAATAGTTCAGTGAAATATAAAGACATCAATATGTTTTACTGATATCTATTAGATTTTTAGTATCTCAGTTTATAAATGCTTGGCTAGGTCAACTTTTGTTTTTAAGAGCATTAATGGGGAAAAAAATGAAGTGATTATCTGCAAATTCGTGACATTTTTGCTAGTTTTAGAAATATTTTTAGGAAGTCTTATTATCTACCCAGTATATTAAAATTATGAGTATTCTTTTAAAGAATGAGAATTCTTTTAATTATGAGAATTCTTTTAAAGAACAGATTTTTATTAAATTCATGTAATCAATGAAATAGCAAATTATTAATATTAATCTAAAATAGAAAATAACAAATATTCTATAGTGAATATTTTCATAGTGAAAAATGAAACAGTGTTTAAAATTTGCTGTGGAATGCCATTAAAATTGTAAAGGGAAAGAATGTCTATCTGCAAATAATTTATAAGCCGAGGAAGAAATTTAGTTTTGAAAATGTTCACATCTATGTATATTTGAATAGTTATGTTCATGTATGGTTTATGAATACCTCTGCTATGTAAGAATTCCAAATCTACCATGATAGTGTGAATGCCTCATTGGGACTTCCACTGAAACCAACTAGCATCTGCTCGGATAAACTCTCCTTAGCAATTTTTTTTTCTTTTAGTTCAATGAAATGCTTTTGTATGTCTATGAGTAATAAAGCTGGTGAGGGATTTAAAGAACAAGTCCTGTGAGGAGCAGCTGAGGGAGCTGGGGTTGTTTAGCCTCAAGAAAAGGAGGCTCAGGGGTGTCCTTAGCGCTTTTCACATCTACCTGACAGGAGCCACGTGGGGATTGGTCGCTTCTCCTGGGTAACAAGAGACAGGACAAGATGAAATGGCCTCAAGTTGTGCCAGGGGAGTTTTAGATTGGATACTGGAAAAACAGTGTTCACCAAAGGGGCGGTTAAGCACTGGAACAGGCTGCTCAGGGAAGTGGTGAAGGCACCATCCCTGGAGCTATTTAAAAGGCGTGTAGATGTGTGCTTAGACATGCGGTGTATTGGTGGACTTGGCCATGCTGGGATAATGGTTGGACTTGATTATCTTCAAGGTCTTTTCCAACTTAAAATGACTCTCTCTTTTCCAACCTTAGCAATTCATTGATTCTATGATTCTATGATGATCCTAATGATCTTTTCCAACATAAACAAGTCTACAATTTTATGTATAATGCCACAAATGAACCTGAGTTGTTTAAGAATGGTGGTATAACACATGCTAGTGATGTCCCAGTTTTCTTTTGAATTTGGTAGAAAACATCATTGTCTACAAATTCGTAAAGGTAAAACAGTCTTCAGATATTTTGCTTAACATTTTAAAGCAATATATTGCAAGAATATATAAATATGATATATTTATTTTTGTGGCATTTTATGCAAAAGATGTTTCTTGTTCTATAAGAAACAGTCTTACAAAATGGACCTCTTAATCCTGACATGCAGTATCTATATCTTTATAAAAAAATGAAAACGCTGTAAACACACTGAAGGCACAAGATAAAAGCTGAAACTTTCAAAAGAAATGGGAATTACACACACTATTGAGAACAGTAAAACAACAATATGGAAATTGTCCAGTATAAAAAAAAAATCTTTTCCAAAAGCCCTAAATGCAAGAAAGGTATATAATCCATAACAGTGAGATAATTGGATTTCACTGTAATACAACTTAAAAAAAATAAAACTTTTAAATTCTTAAGAGTGATGTTATCTTTTCCCCATAAGTCTTGGAAATGAGGACACACCTGGATTTCCAAGTATCAGCTGAAAAGAAAGATCAGCAGTATGAACAACATAGTGCAAAAGAAAGCTGCCTTCTATTTTCTTTTTTTACTATTCTTCTTCTTGAAAGCAGTCAGGAGAATTTCATAGCCAGTAGAGAAGGGAGGAAGTAAGTGTATAAGGAGGCACATACTACATGAAAGCAAGAAGTTTGCCTAGCTCACTATTTTGTGGACAGATTTGGAAACATGAAGATAAAACAGTGTACACAGAAAGTAATGCATCTTCGGGATTCACCAAACTGAAAAGAGAAAATATTTGGAGATTCCATGTATAAAAAATGACACCTTTGGTATTACTTATATAAAATTATTGGGTTGTACAGGGCACTCTTGTTTCACCAATTTATCTAATTTACTAGTGAGCTCATAGCAACTTGCAGAAAATAATTCCTCAGCTTAATTACAATGTGCCAGAGGAAGTTCCTCCATCTGATTGTTTTGAACCTCTCACTTCCTATCTTTAACTGATGTTGTCATTACCTGTATTGCAGGATAGCAAAACATATTGCCCAATTCTTTTTCCTATGCTGCTCATGATTTTGCAAGTCTCCATCCTCTTCCTCTTGCCATTCTTTATTTCTCTCCTTTAAGATTTAGAAGCAAACAAGCAAATGAAAACACAACACTTATATAGAGAAGGGGTGTTGATATAGAATGCATTCTAGACCTTTGATCATCCTTGACATCCTTCTCTGAACTATTTCCTGTATTATCTGCTTCCTGAGGAGAAAAGACAAGAATGATCTTCAAGACAGAGAAAGACATGGTTATACACAATGGCAAAGTAATGATATTTTCCCTCCTAATAAAGTGCTTGCCTCCATGTAACAAAAAGGATATACCATAAACTTCTCTGCAGCTCATTATATCCTCCAAGGAATTTCTTGTGTCTAGCATCTAAATAAGCCTATCACATTGAGGCGTTAATTATAAATTTTTGGTAGGAGTAGAAACTCGTTCAATTTGTCTCTCTATATAGTGACATATCATGTTTCTCTGATTGAAAACTTGAGTCGTATTCACTGCAAATGTAAAATGTCTTGCCTAAATTGTAGCTCTGCAAGTTTCCCAGTATAGCAGTTTATTCTCAGACAAATTTATATCCATAATTTCAAGTGATGATTATATTTCATGCTCTCAAAGTATAGCTGGTGACATCAGGGCCAATCACCCATCCAAGCCAGCAGCAGCCATTTTTTCTAGGAGCATGTTGTGGGAGATGGTGTCAAATGCTTTACTGAAGTCTAGATGGACAGCATCCACAGCCTTGCCCTCAGCTACTAAGCAGGTCCTCTTGTCATAGAAGAAGATCAGGATGGTTAAGAAGGACATTCCTTTCATAAATCCATGTTGACAGGGCTTCACATCTTGCATGTGCTGTGCAATGGCACTCAGGTTGATCTCTTTCATAACCTCACCCTGAACTGAAGGAAGTCCTTCTTTTTTTCCTAGAAACACAGTATTGCTATTCCTATATTACATTTTTAAAAGTTTGTGGTGGCTGTTTTTCCTAGTGACAAAAAATAAACCAACTTTTCACTTGGCACTTATAGAATTATATATTATTTTACTTTGTACAAGATTTTTTTTCTCTTTTTTTAGATTGCCAGGTTTATTTGTATTTAATCAATTTGTATTTAAATCTTTTAAGTCTGCTGCATCAATTCGGATTAATCTTCTTGCTCTGTCTCATAAAACCATGTCCAAAGATTAACTTTTCTTAAGAAAATCCGACACAGTGGTTCCATGGACAATTATTTACTACATCCATCATTTACATCTGAGTCATTGTAGGTATCTCAGGGTTTCCTGACTGATGCACTGAGGCCTAAGTCACAAGCTTCACAGTTATGTAGTCTGTGCATGTTGTCCTTAAATCGTAACTAAGTATCTCAGTCCCTTGCTGTTCATGACATTCTGTGATAAGGACAAGTCTTGTTCTCGTTCACATCTCAACAGGCTTGGCTTCTGATTGTCCTTTAAGTTGCAAAAGTGATTCATTTTTCCTACACTGAGAAACTTTCTGTAGGTCTCCTAACCTGACCTGAAGGCAGCCATATCTTCTGTACCAATATATTTTTTATAACCTAATTATGTTGTTGTTTGCACATAGAAAGAGAGGGTGTGGCCTCTCTCACCTAAAATTGAACATTTATTAAGGTTTCTTTTCAACAGTTTTATTACTTTATTGCTGTAAAACAGAGGACATTTTTGAATTTTTGTTTTAGAGCCAAAAAGAGAACCTTTTTTAAGGTGAAGAACTTTTCAAGCATCAGCCATCATGCCTCCTCCAACTCCCCTCTGTCCTTCCTTTTCTGTCCTTCATTGCCACAGAAGAGGGGCCCTTTCCCAAAGTTCAATTTCACTGTCCCAGACGTGTCCCATTGCATGCACAAGATCAGGTGTTTCAGAAGAAGGCAGAAAAGCCCAAATCTTTGCTATCGTAGCTGGTGTTGATTCCCCAACACCAAACCCAGCTTATGGGAATCCACCTTTCAGACTGGTTTATCATTTTGCAGCCACACATAAAATAATTAACACAAGCCATTAAATGAGCCACCTTGCAGGATACCTAGAAATTAACTTGAGCAGAAGGAGGGATCACACTCTAGAGAACAAGTTCTAGAGCAGTGTGATTGTTCACATTGTTAGGTGACATTAGATGTAAGAATTCAACACTAATACCAAATATTGACTTAAGAAAAAAATTGAAAAATTTAGTGATGCTTTATGGGAAAATTTGAAATTGTTTTTGTTGCTGATGGTTTTCTAATGGCCTAGAAAGTAATGGGTTTTTCTTCTTTTTATTTTTTAAATCATGGTCCTTCCATTGACTACTACTTCAGGTCGTAATAAATCAACATGTTCCATCAGACAGAGATCAAGGGAATGTTTTAAAGCAAAATATTGAGACAATTAAGAACAAGACCTTGATTGTAACAGGCAACGATGCCTGGCTCAAAGTGAAACTAGAAAAGGATATCAGTTGAATTCATATTGGATATATTAATTTGCAAAATTATTTCACAAAGGAATAGTATTAAAATTCGGAAAGTCTTTCTTTTTGGAGTTTTCTGTCAGTCAGAGTTAGTTCTGCTTCCAATCTTAGCAAGTAACATATGTCAAAAATTTTTACCACTGTGAGTTTCCAACATTTAGCATGTTTGAACTTTGCTTAAAATTAGCTGTGGTGAAAACAGGAAGAACAAGAAAAGATGTAAGAAAAGATTGCAATTTTCTTCTTCCCAAAGGTTAGTGCTTTGCCCTATGAGCTCTTTGCACTTCGTACAGTCTAGACTGCATAAGAGTGATACTAGTCTTTCTAAAGAGAGGCTTGTTTTCAGCTATTTGTCCTCTTCTTTCTTTCCCATCTGTTTAGGTATGAAGGGAAGGCATCAAGCTACAAGACTACAAATAATATTTTGGTATTTGAATGCAAGTTTAAGTGTTTCAATTGAAATTGAAAGTGTGTGTAGAAATTAATTTATTATCCTGAAAGGGTTGCTGATAGCAACTTGTATCCAAAAGCAGATGACAATAATAACCAAATGCTCTCTCTCCTAAATTGTTATTTCTGTTTTTCATGTATGTCTTTGATTACCAGTGTGCCTCTCCTAAACAGGATTTTTAATCACAAAGAAACTAGGATTCACAAAAGTAATAAAACATATTTTGTCCTTCTAGATACTATTGAGATTAAGGTTTAACCCTCTTAAATTTTGAAACGGAGTCAGATTAAAACTGTAAAGATGCCACACATAATACTTCTCCTTTTCTACTCATTCAGCCTTCATTTTTCAATATATAATTTGCCCACCCATGTAAGTCAGATAACATAAAAAAATTATGTCTTTCATTTCTATAAGCTATTATGCACTAGCAAATATTGGTTTTGTAATGTCAGTTCTAATATTGCAATGGTTTCCTTGTGAGTTAGCTTTTCTTAAAAATTCAGTGTTTAGATTTCAGTATTTTCAGTGTTGTCCTGTCTCAGTGTTATCCCATTTTAGTGTTTAGATTGTGCTGAAGATTTAAAAAACCATAAATATTGTGGTGTCTACAAAATTGTAAGTCTTGAATGCACTAAGCCTTTGAATAGCAGCCACCTTTTGAAAGTCAATCCTTTTTTTGCATCCTTTCCTCTTAAATATATATTTTAAGTGCTATTCCAATGTTTTTCCTGTCTTTCAAATATATTTTAATCTGGTAAATCACAGGTGGCACAGAATTAAGTGTACTAGGTGAAAAAATTAATAACAGTTCTTTTTCTAGAGGGATAATAGTCTAAAATAGCAATTAGTATGCAAAATAAAGTTAGCCAAATAATCCTGGTACCTAAATAGTCAGTGAGACGGATTTAACTAAATATTTGCAAAGAAGTCATAGCAGATTGACTTGAAAACTCTCACATGGAAGGTCCCCAGATATAAATATTTACTTATAGAATCAGTCATTCCTGACTTCCTAATATGTTATCTTTTATGCATAATTTATTTTATTTGTGGCCTTATTAAGACGTAATTATCTATTACATTCATTACACCATTGTTAAAATTGACTTAATATTTCTGTTTCTTTCTCCTCAGTGTTAAAAAGATGATCCAGGAACATATTTGTACAGATAATGAATGACAAACAGTCTTGAATTTCTCTTTGCTGTCACAGGTAAGCAGATCTCCACCCTAAAAGGAGAAATATAATCTAATAACTAAGATATAGAAGGTAGAAATAGGTATTGGCAATCAGCTTTAATTTCCAGCACATTCCTGGTGCTATCTGGACAGTGAATGCCCCAATAAAGCTGATGTATTTACCAAGCATATCAGTAAAAATGAAAATAAGCTGCAGAGCTAGTGGATAAATACAGCATACCAGACAAGTTAAAAGACAGGGAACTAGCTGAAAATAAATAGTTCAACTTCATGTAGAAACCAGTCACAGTGAAGTCATGCTGGAGAATTGATACAGAAATCTGTAAGATTATGAGAGGCTGTAGAACATGAGTATATAAAAACTGTCCACTTTGTGTTCCAAGACAAGAAATAGATTTTACTAACACAGAGTTAAGCTGTAGAACACTTTACCACACTCACTGGGGATACCAGAAGTGTACATGGCAGATAGAAGCACAGTATGGGTGTTTGTTTATGTAAAAGTGATTTAATGAAAAGGAGCCAAGAGAGAGAATAGATGTTCTAAGGGTTGTGGGATAATACACTTTACAGCTTTTCTTGTACCTCCCCAGAGCCTTTTGGGCTAGTAACAAGAGAAGCAAAAATCTTTTAATTATTTCATTATTGATAGTTTGGTCATTGTTAACACTGCTCATGATCAAATTAATGCAATTTCAGTAAAACAGTACAGCTTGATGGTGTTAGTATCTAAATGACTCCCAGTACTTTTTCAGCTTCTCTAGATTTTTAGTGTTGTATTTATGCATTGCTAAGTCTTTGAGCTCTTGTGGCATTGCACCTTTGGTGGCTTGTTGACTGCTGCTAATGGAAAATGATCTGCTACAGAAATGCTGAAGGATGTTTCATGTCTGTTACACTGCAATACCTTCAATTTCTACATTGTGTTAGTGTTTGATGCTCACTATAATTTATTACCTCTAGACTCTTGTAACCTAAACATTTTCTCTATTTTCCTCTTTCGTGTAGAAATACCAGTTAAGAATTTGCTTAAGAACTTGAAAGAGCGTCTGTATGATTGTTATTCTTCTAGATACAATGTATCAAATAAATTACTTATGTAACTGCTGAGCAATTCCTCTGCTCCAAATGAAAACATATAGAAAGCTATCTATATGTATAATCATTGATCATCCTGTATAAGTACTTAATTTAGGTTAAGTTACGCTTTTAAATTTGTAGCATCCACAACATAAATTCCTGCAGTCCTAGGATATTAATGATTCAGAAGAAAAAAGTTTGAAAAATAGCTGTGTTGTTACTGACTTTGATGTGTACAGTCATTACGTAAATTGTTTCCCTTAGCAAATAAAAGTTTAGGAAATGACATAATTGCCATATATCTACAGTTATGGGTCAGTAACTTTACATCACCTTGTCAGTGTGATGGGATGAAACTAACGTGCTTAAGTATAACCTGGAACAAATTTGTTTCTATTCAACTCGTCACTGTCCTTTTCAATATTCTACTTAAAACTACTGATAAAAATTTTTGAGAATGAGAAGGAATAAACAGACAAGTACTTCCACTGTTGATCCAGGACATATCTTGGCTGTACTGTTTGATGTAACTAACCTTTTTGATAGGCTTTGGACAGTCAGTTGACCTTTTTCTCCTAATACCTTCCAGCATTCACGCACTTCAGAAATGACGACTTTTTGCTTGCTTTAGCCATACTTTTTCTTATGAACACAGTGTTCATTATTCTTCTCACTATAATGTCAGATTGAAAGGCAAACATTTGGTGTGCTGTTGCCTTCTTCTTTCAATATATCAACGGTTTAAACTATGAACTCTGTATATACTTAAGGCTCCTAAGCACATCAAGGGAAACTGGATATCACTGTCCTTTGTCAAGATAATACCAGCCAGAAAGTGGACAACAAGTTACTTCAGGTAAGATCAGTATCAATTGATCTCTCTTTATTGCTTTGGGGTTACTCAATGAGGCCACTAAGGGAAAGAAATGGAGCTGACCAGTGGCTGTTATGACTTGTGAAACATGAAAAGTGTTGTGGATCATGAGTAAAGCAATAACATTTTCTGCCTAGAAATAGAAATTCAATTCTCAACTTACAGTTAATGAGACCATTATCCTGTTCTTCATAGTTCCAAACACTTAGAGGCTGTTGTGAGGAAATCTAACAGATTTGTATCATTATGTTCTGTAAATGATGGAAATTAGCATAAATTGCCCGAAATGTGCCATTTGCAATGCAGTGCAGAGTGATGCTGAGGATATTGTCTTTCCACTTTGTGAAGCATTAGTTTATAATGACTTTGTATCCCTTGTGCTAATATTCCATGTATGTAAATGTTAAATGCTGCCAACAACAATTATAAAATAGAAAAGTTTGTTTGCTTTATTCTATATTCATCCTGATAATGAGGAATGAATTGTGCTGGGCAGCCAGAAACACTGCTGGTGAAACGTGCAAAAACTTAATGAATACAAAGTATAATTCATACACTTTCATATCCCTCTGTGTAGGGCATTTAGTGGTAACACATTTTTCTAAGAAGTGATGCTTGTGATGATAAGGAATATATTGTCAACATTTTCCTCACAAGCTTTGGGATCAAGACAAGGAACCATAAGCTGACACATCATTCTTTATGGCAAACTGCTTGTTGCTAAAGCTTTCCTTGGAAATAAATACCTCGAAAAACACCTTCAGAGAAAAAAAAAAGTCATCACACCTTTACCACATGTTCAGCTGTGTTGTATCCTTTCAATGGAATTGGGGAAGTATTTTGAATATCAAGTATAGGCTTAAACAATTTCCCTCAAATGTTTTATATCTTTTGTTATGTGGTATTAAGTAGCAGGTGTTGCTATTACTTTTAAGGTCTTGTCCATTTGAAATGGAAGGGATCTGCAAAAGGGACAATACTATGTATTACTTCCCAACCTAGATAATGTATCACACTGCTCAAGAATGACTGAGAATTTACACAGGGTGCAGGAAGTATTCTGCCAATCACGGCTTTTAACAAGGTGAAGGAGGAGACAGATTTTTTTAGATATGTAACAAAAAATCCACACAGAAAGTAAGCAAAAAGTCAAGAATGCAATTGTAAAAGCAGGGAAATTAGCTAATAGTAAGTGGGGTTAGATATTAATTTGAAAAATGTTGCTAATTGTGAGTAAAGATGGGTGTCCTTTCTGACAGCTTTCTACTGTGTTCATAGAAGTAGAACTTGTTACATCCCTAATCCATAAACAGGATTGCCTTGAATCCACTTTCCATTTATTGTTTCATAATGCCTGACTGCCTCCAAATTTGTAATTGACTCATAGGTTAATAACTTAACTTGTTGATTAATAACCCAATAAAAATGTTCTGTGAAATAAACTTTATAGCTTTATAAGATTCTTCTTTTTGATTCTCCTCTTTTTAATGTTCAGTTGGAGGGGTTTTGGTTCTGTTTTTAGCAGTGATTTTGAACATCATTACTAAAATAAGGAACTTATTTTCCTGATGGTGCTTATTACACCATGCCTTTAAACCTTTAGGAATGGTTGCTGAACAACAGTGGGAGCTGTAAGTCAGGTCTACAGTTTCTTCTAGTATTTTATAGGATCATATTGTATTATCATGGTTCTCAAAACACGGGTTTACATAGCATGCTCTTAATATTTCATGAGACAGAGATACATATAACACACAGTCAAGCTCAAAATTAAGGATGTGTTTTTGCAAATTCTTCTCATCATACTATCCACTAACACCCATTAAAGATCAGGACAGTCTGGTTGTCTTTAAAGGCACTCAGTTCTTTGCAGATCAGTACTGTATTTTAGTACCAGAGTTTTAAAGTTATTTCATATTTGGATCCACTGCACAAGTTCCTAAAGGACATTAATCTAAAATTATTCCGTTCTCCTCTGTATTCTCCAAACCATTGACAAATTCTTTTTTCAGAGGAAGACTAAAAAATTAGAGAGGAAATATCTTTTCCTATTTTAATGGAAATATTTTTACATTGATTTGCTTTTGTTTAGTTTGGATGTTGAATTTTCTTCTCATAATCACTGATTATGTTAATATCTGCTAGACTGGCTGAGTTTTCCTCCCACTATGCACCCATGACATCAATATGGACTATTTATTCCAGAGGCCCAACAGTGTATGAGCCAAGTATGCCCCATTTTCTTCAAAAAACATTCAGAGAGAAATCCTTATTAAAAAACCACTAACGACAGATGGTTTTGCTTGTTATCTTCAAAGAATAAGAGTTAGCTTAAAAAATATCTCATTAATACCTCTAAAACTATACCTTTGAAGGTTCTGTTGCCTCATCAAGCACTTGGTTTTATTCATTTTACTGACTCACAACTCCTCCTCCCTGAAAAAACCAAATACCCAAACCAAACAAAAAACAAAACAACAACATCAGCAACAACAAACCATAAACCCAATACTTATGGATACCTACAGAGAACTGAATGCAAGCCTTAATTGTTCTTTGAAATTCTTTTTTCTTTAAAAAAATATATAGGACATTATAAAATGTTTGTTTGTTTTTTTGTTTGTGGGAAAAAAGTCTCATCATAATATTTTCCATTTTTTATAACACATACATACCCCAAAAGCATGAATAATTTCAGAAGTTTAACTTGAAGGACTGCTCCAAGTCCTCTGGGATAAAAGTGTCAGAGGAAAGCGAGATAAAACAAAGTACCAGTATTTCCACTGCCCTAGTGCATGTCTATGTTTATATTTGTAGCAACTGAGTTTAAAACTCAAGTATACTTGAAAAGGCAGGATAGATAAAAGCAAAGGAATATCTTCTCAAAGATCTGAAAATCTTGATAGAAGACCAAGAATTTTTCCACACATTCAGGATAATCATTAACTACCCTGGAAAAAACCTGACATGCCCTGTCTCAGTTAACAACGAAAGGTGAAACATTAACACTTTGGGCACTACAGCATAAAAAAGAAATTAAGCTATTAGAGAGCATCTGAAGCAGGGCCAAGAGGATGGTGAATGGTTTGGAGATGAAGCTATATGAGTGGCTGAGGTCACTTGGTCTGTTCAGCCTGGAGGAGACTGAGGGGAGACCTCAGAGTGTTTTTCAACATCCTTATGAGGGGAAGACGAGGGGCAGGCACTGATCTCTTCACTTTCACGACCAGTGACAGGACTCAAGGAAATGACATGAAGCTGAGTAAGGGGAAGTTTGGGTTGGATATCAGGAAAAGTTTCTTCCCCAAGATTGTGGTTGGGAGCTGGAACAAGCTCCCCAGGGAAGCAGTCACAGCACCAAGCCTGACAGAGTTCAAGAAGTGTTTGGACAACACTCTCAGGTTGTCTTGGGGTGACTTTATGATGTTGTATCCCCTATCATCGCTCTGTGCCCAGAAATGAATCCTGTGCCTTTCTGTGCCTTTAAAACTGGGTGCAAGAGAAAGGAAAAAAAAAAAGCCAGATGAACTTTTTCAAAGCAGTTCTGTACTCCAAGGTCACTACTACTCCTATGTGTGCTTCTACAGAGGCAGGAGTGGAGGAAACAGCCTTCTTTTTTTTCCCCGGGTTTTTTCAGCTTTTCTCAGGAGGGAGACGGAGAGTCAAATTTTTTTCTGGGACTTTGGCTTTTTTTTCCCCTTCTTCTCTTCTGGACTGTTTCAACAACATCAGAACACACCAGGAGAATTTTCCACTGAGGCCCCAGAGGTGGCCCCATGCCAACCCAGCTCTGAGGAGGAGGAGAGAGACCACACCTACAGAAGGACTTTAAAATCTTCCCAGGTTTCTCTCCACAGTGAGAGGTTTTATTATTTAGCATTATTATTCTTTTCCTGTGTGTTTGTTAAATAAATAGGTTTTTTCCCTTTCCTCCAAGGAAGATTTCTTTCCTGAGCCTGGTGGGGGAGGGCAGCTGTAAGCTGCCTTCTATCAGACGTTCAAATTCTGACGCCTCTCCGAATTTGTCTCAAACTGGGACACAGGTCCATGGTGTGACTCTTGGAGTGTCCTGCACAGGTTCAGGATTTGGGTTTAACAATCCTGGTGTGTGCCTTCCAACTCAGCATATTTTATGATTCTGTTGTATATTAAGTCTGCAGTTCTCTTTGCAGGGTGACTGAGGTCTTATCCACTTCAGCTTTATATCCAATGAGAGGTACAAAATATCAGTCCCAATGGCTGCAGCCAGGCACATTACAAGATGGCCAATGTCACCTTTCCACTTTTCCAGCTGGTAGTCTGTCTCATTTACAGAAAGTCTTTGAAGAAAAGACTTTGAAGAAGAAATTGAAAGCTGTGAAAGAGAACCACATGTCTTTTTAAGATCTAAAAGGATGACACAAACAGAGAAAATGCAGGTAAGGCAGACATATTAAGCTGTTCAGTTTCAGGTTTCAAACACTAAGGCTGAGTCTGGTGGCACCTCTCCAGCTGAGAATCATCATGAAGATAGGACACCCTTTTTTGTAGAATGCATGGGTCCACTTCCCTTCTCTCCACTCACTGCAAGGGATTTGGCACAAGAAAAAATGATTCAGAGGGAGAATGGTTAATCTTCGTCAATTGCCTCAACAGGTTTGGGAAGCAGCTGTGCCTTCATTGCAGCTACACTGCTCCACAGCTGGAGAGCCCTATGCAGTCCCTCAATACAGTCACTGGCTTTTTGTAACCTGAGTGATTCAGAAACAGGAAGAATAAGTCTGTCATTTATTTTGTAGATTCACAGAACAATTTAGATGGCAAGGGACCTTAAAGACCATCTAGTTCCAGCACTCCTGCTGTGGACAGGGATACCACCCACTAGACCAGGTTGCTCAAAGCCCTGTCCAACCTGGCTTTGATCACCTGTTTTACAAGAAGAAACATTCGTAAAAATTTTATTTTATAAGAAATAGACATATGTTTTAAAGAGAGATTAAATAAATACATTTGGACAATCAAGTCTATATGCTTAGATATTTTTATTGTAAATTAATATTTCATGTTTCATCAGTCTGTGTCCAAATTCAGATACAGAATGATCTTTTAGTTTAAACATTTTCCAGAAATTGTGTTCAATAATACTATTCTTCTGTAGTTTCTCACTTCTAACTTAGTTACGTCTTTTTACTAATGTTTTGAAAACAAAGTCAAAATAACAGTAACAATGCATAGAGAAAAAGTCCATTGAACCATAGATCAAGTTGTTGTCAAGAATACTTATTAATTTATAGTCTGTAAACAAAAAGGGTTTTTTATGTTGAGTATGAAATAGATGATATTTTTGTATGTTTGTTGGCTTTGTTTTATGCTTCCATTGCTTTCATTTCAGAACCAATGTGATAAACAAAGACACTGTTGCTTAGCAACTTCAAATATTTCCTTTTTAAACTCAATGCTCATATTTTGCATTGTAATGTAAGTTCAGTGTATACTGTGTGATGAGCTATTGGAAAATAATTAACTTCCTCTTTCTTGGACTAATTTCTCAAAAATTTATTTTATCTATTATTTGTCTAGGGAGAAGGAATTTTTCTAAATTATATTCATCTATAGAGATTTTGTTAAAAAGGCAATTTATTATCCTACATACTGAAAAATTAATTTTTCAGTAATTATCATTTAAGTAGAATTTATTTTCCTTGGTGTATATAGAACAATCTTAAATCAGTAGACTTCTATAGTTTAAATGTACCCCAAGTACAGTGATTCTAGCTTTTATCTCTCTAATGAGTACCCAGTGATACAACCTCTTCATGCTGTAGAGTTACACTTTGAAATGTTTGCATTCTGTGTGTGAAACAACAGGCTAGACTTTTATTTATTTATCAGTTCAGTGATACAGAAGTTAGAAGCTATTCATTTTCTTCTAGTAGAAGAAGGTGTCCCAACAGTGTTTGACTTCTAATAAAATCAACCCGTTATTAGTGACTAGTAGGAAAACATGGCCATTAATACAAGCAGGATTATATGGGTATTATTTTGACTACCTATCTTATTTGAAAGCTAGTCATTTCCTTCCCTATATATTCTGAAGTTGTTTCTTGTAAAAGGAGTTCTTTATTATACAATAGTATGCAGTTGCTGTATAAGTGTTTATAACCGTATTTAGGGCATTTATAAACAAACACAGTATTTCCCAATAGCAAGAAGCTAGCAGTAATTTAATAGGCAAAGATTGACATAATTTCTTAGAATTTATTACGTAACTTAGGTAATTTAGGTAGATTGAGTTGCTGGTTTGTTTTTTTCCTGAACTTTTCTTTGAAGAAAGTAGATCTATAGTTAACTATCTGGTAGAAGGACAGCATTCAGTAGATTATACTTGGTCAACATCAGCATTTTAATCCATGTATTGTGGCACAGATCAGTCTGGAATTTCATATTTGCCAGGATGGCGTCAGTAAATGTGTTTTCCTAAGTAGCTTTTCCTTTTTCTTCTTTTTTTTTTCCAGTGAAGAGGGAGACAACTGTTGGTTTTGAATAAGAATTGGTAATACGTTTTTGCTTTAATTTCCTTCTGACTTCAAAGGGTAGACAAATTTCTAAATAAATTAAGATATTAGCAAAAATGTTGTTAGTACTTTCTTTAATCAGAATTTGCAGCCATGAATTACTTTTTCTTTTAGTCATAAACTGTCATTTGAAATTTGCTGACAAATTCCGCCTGTTTTACAAATTTGTGTAGTCATCCACTTCTTACTGAAGGTAGAATTTGTTAAGGGGAATAAAATTGTGGAAGTTGGCATTCTTGATTTAGAAAATGGACTATCAAATTGCAGAAAGATGAGTTGCAATATTCTTCATGCTGTGTTAAGTTGTCAAATATAAAAAATGTTAAACAGAAGCCCGTTTAGGGAAGAAAAAAAATTCCAACCCCTCCAAAAGTTATTTATTTTACTTTCGATTTATAGAGTTTGTCACAAGCCTATACATGAAAAGATTTCAAATCACAGTGTTTTCTGAGTTGGTTAACAGCTGCATTTGATGAAATATGAAAACCACAGCAAAATACTGTTATCAGTGGTAGTAGCTGGGATCATAATTTTCAGTTTAAAACAAACTATAGAAACATTTTGAAATTTAGGATATTCTTATTTGGCAAGTCTTTCAGTAACTTATTCAAAACGAGTACTTTCTCTTTTTCTGTTGTTTTTTTTTTCCGTTTTTGTTTTGTTTTGGTTTGGTTTTGGTTTTGGTTGGTTGGTTTTGGTTTTGTTTGTTTTTGTTGTTTGTTTTGTTTTGTTTTCTTCTTTGGTTCTTTTCTATATCTGAAAAGTCAGCATAAGATGAATAGATTATCTGCAGTGTGTTTGTTTCACAACAAACTCTACAGTTTAATATCTGATTGCACTATAAATTTATATGGCTTGTTATTAACTCCATACGTATTTTGCATACATCAGGAAAAGGCACTTGCTTAAGTAACAAAGGTAGCTTGTGATTCAGGAGAAGATCTCAAAAATTGCCTAAAGCTATAGTAAGACTTAATCTTGCAGTTTCTCTTAAGTCATACATATAATAAACATCATAATTAACCATTTCGCTCAGATTTCTTAGCAGCAGACCTTGAAATTCTTTTGGTTCTGCTTCCCAGCTTTTCATGAGCTTGAACTGGTTGCTGATTGATGAAACCTGCATGCACCTTTCTCCATCTAGATGCATTTTGCTCATGTCTGGTGTTCTCCATGGAGAATTTTACAGCACTCCTAAAACATATGTATTCTTATTCTTTGGCTTAGCTGCATTAATTTTTCTTGTCTTCTACTTGAAAGAAAAAAAAACAAACCAAGGAATGCAAAAGTACTTTTCTGTATAGGCTATTATTTTCACAGTGAGAGAACGTAAAATACTATGTTAATACTGTTTCTTGAGAAATGCAGAATGGGATATAAATTCGGTCTTACAAATATATCTACAGGAGAAAGGGTAGCTTGTACAGCTTTTGTTGATGGAGAAGACTCCATCATGAAAGTCTTGAGTAATGAAAGATTACTCTGTATACTCATACTGAAACTTACTGATTTAAGGACTGCTATGAGTAAACAGTTTTTAAAACTTAAGTTTGTAGTATGGTTATCTCAAATTTGGTAATCTCATTAGTGTATTTAATGTTGTAGAGAAGGTGAATTCTGGTTTTAGAGGTTCTTAGTCTATATCGACCTACAGTATCTCTACTTGAGAGATCCATGTTCTCTGTTTCTTCCTGCAAACTTCTACTTACATCTATCTGGTAGAGTCCATGGATGTTTTTTCTCTTCCCTCTCTTGCTCCCTTCATAATGTTGTTCATATTTCTCCTATGTAGCACTTTACATTCCTTTGAATTCTGAAAAGATAAAGACGTAGCAGTTCTGCTTCCTTTTTAGATTTGATTTTTTTTTTCAGTTGGTTCTCTAATCTGTAGAATGTTATGTGTCAAAACAGATAAGCTGGGTTGAAAATTGAATTTTTTCTTATCCATATAGTTATCTTTCAACATTTCCTTTTTTCATTGGACCTGTAGAAACATACATTTAATTCTTCCCTTTCATTCATCAGTATTAGTTCATCATTCAGATGAATCAGAAGACTGCTTCTAGAAAGAAAATGTGCATGTCATATATTTTATGAAAAAGTAAGCTCTTTGAGTTTTGATCCTTTTTATTGCAATTGAAGAGAAAGTTGTTTGTTCTGAATAAAAAGGAAAAATAATGACTAAGTCTTTAAGAGAAAATGAAACACCTACTGGGAATTAAATGAAAGTCAGTCAAAAGGCTTCTTCTGTGAAACTGTTGTATCTCCTCCCAAGAGGCTGAAATCATCTTATTTAGCTTCCAGGAGGTACCACACAGAATTATTTCTGCCCTAAGAGAAAAATTCCCATTAATTCAAAATAATTTAATGTTGAATTTTTCATGCCCTCAATGATAAAAGCTATAACGATTTTCCCTGCAGGCTAGAAAAATATGCAAGTATCATTTCTATGTGGCTTCAAAATATGTGCCTCTGTGTGTGTGTGTGTGCGTGTGTTTATGGTATATAGACAGAAAAAAAGCTACAATAAACTGCAGATTCAAATTTTTAAATGCTTTTGCCTGTCATCATCTATAGGTTTTAATTATTGGAAAACCTGAACTGGTATTTTAAGAGAATATCAGCCACACCAACTAGAAAAATCAGGAAAATTTCTCCTTAACTATGAAAATTAGTTGTCACTTAATGGCACGGTTTTTAAAGCAATACAGTGAAAAACAACTGAGAGCCCTGGATGCTCTCAGTCATCTAGCAATTACGTGGCTTTCACCTTCTCTAAGATATGAAAAGGCCACTTTGCTTTCAAACATAAAGCCATACAGAGAGTTTTTTGATGATACTCTGAACAGGGTCGTGACTATGGACATCTGATCCTACATATCTTTCTGTTTCAACATTCCAGTTTGGAATAAAAACTGAGTAATATTTATGGGTTAAGAACAAAAAAAAGACAATTCTTACTCATTTCTAAAGGTATGAGGATACTAGATATTCCCTTTTTTCTTTCCACAAAAGACACTATTGGTCTTATTTCAAAGTAAGCAATAAATATTCTTGTTAGGTTACCGTAATTAAAATGATGTACTCCCTTCCTCCAAAGTTTTGTCTAGAAAGACTTTCTGTCAAATTTGACCACTCATGTTTATGATGCATTCTATGTAAGCCATATGCATCACAGTAATAGGAGAGAATTTAATTTCTCAGATTAAATTAATCACTATTAGTAGAGATACTGCAAGAAATGGTATCATTTGTATGTCTGTCTTAGTAAGCTTACAAGCAGTTTGGCTAGTTTGGTGTTTACCTCCAAGTTGTCACCAGTGATGCTTGTACCCTTCAACATCAGTGAAACCTGTTGCAATTGTAATTTTTCAGGAGTTGCCAGTCTGATTTCATTAAACTGACAACTATACACAATTTCTAATAATCAAAGAACAAGATAATGGTGTTTGCTGCAGACTGCAGCTTGTCCCATCTATGGTTAGAAATCTAAAAAAGCAAGAAGACTAAATGCAGTCCTTTTTCCTTGTCACGTGAACAGGGGAGACTTCCTTGACCCGTAATATTTGATTTGTCTGTCACTGTCCCCGGAAAGCTGAGACCCTTGTGCCCAACCAGTCTGTCAGCATCCCTTCATGGGGACTCTTTGCTGAGCAGTTCACTAGATCAGAGAGGGATTTGACTTTTTCAGGGACACACACCAACAGCATAAGGGAGACTCCTCAGTGCTTCTTCCCACTTTATGACTCCTAAGCGGGCCTTCCCCTTTATTCAAGTACTTTCCTTTCTGCTGGTGACTGCCAGCAACTGTGAAGGGCGCACACCAACAGTTTATGAAATAACACTCTTTATTAATATGAAATTGTGACAGGTTAACGTTTGAGCATTGCCAGTGATAGTATCTGGCTGAAAAAATGTATTCAAGGCAATGTACCTACTAGCTGTAATCCCCAATAAAAGTATTCAGTGTTCATAGAATATGATTCATAATTTCTGTAGCCGTTATAACTTCTGTTAGGATGTGAATATAACTTCTTCACTTCCTCTAATTTTACCCCTGGTCGTCTTTCCACATCCCCTCTCAGATTTAGTTTCTGTCTCAAACAGTTTCAAGAATATACTGTATTGTCATTTACAGGTCTACACAACATTCCAAAGTAAATAACTGAATTTGTACTCAGAATTATTTGATTCTTACTGTGGCAACATAAACCACATGGATTTTTTTTCTGCATACCTGATTAGGCAAAAGTAACTTAGATTCTACTGTGAAAATGTTGTATTTATGTGCATAATTACTTCTTCTTCCTTCTTTTAAAATCTGCAGATTTAGGAACATTTTTATTAGTAAGCTCATTTGCAAGGTTAATTCCAGAAATTAAAAAAAAATTAATAGAAACAGCAAAACTACTGAAATTTATATTTGAAGTAACATGAAAGATATTTTAGAGAAAATTTCCCAAGAGCAAAATGCCCACTCTGTATATTAAAGAAATTATGAAATCAATTTATTCCCCAAAAGTCTGTGTGTGTATATGTGTACACATGTGTGTGTGTTTGTGCATGCATATATTTTCAAAATAGTTGAAAAATATTTGAAGGATAGCCAGAGAATACATAGTAATTATTCTTTGTGTATCACTGTAGTCCTGTGTGTGATTAATCAATATGGTTTTGCTGTTTTTCTTGGAGAAGAGCCAATCTCTCCTTAACATGAGATTTAGGAATGATTTCTTACATGTGAATGATCAACTGCTAGGTATTTTATTTGGAATTACAGTCAGATTTCTGATCCATTCTACAAAGCCTTTACTTTTTAAACTACTTTGCTTATCATAGCATAAATTCCCTGTCAATAAGGATTTGAGAGAAATTTACTCCTTAGAACCACACAATAATTTGGGTTGTAAAGGACCTCCAGTGGTCATCTACTCCATCTTCCAGAATGGTCATCCATCCTGTTTTATTTTACATTGTATGGAAATAGTCTTTAGTGATAACTGAATAATATTCTGGAAATTTTATTATGGAGATGTTTGTAGAATATTCAAATGAATTAAAAAAAAGTATATAGACGTAAATTTGTATTTAAAATATTTACATTTTAAGCAGAAGTAATGCAATGTAAGGGGAAGAAAATGGGGTTGAATTTACTTATCTAAGTATCCTTAAGGGACCCTCTCCATGAATCAGTACTGTATTCTGATGCATGCTCTATAACCACACACAACAAAATTATCCCTGTCCCCAGGAATTTTTTAGCTGTATAGTCTACGTACAAAAGAGACAAAGGTACACAGTAATACATAGAACTTTAATAATCAACATAACCAATCCTTTCACACATCATCAAACTAATGCTTTTCACAGTGCTTGCAAAAATCCACAGCAAAGTTGTGTATGAAAAGACAATTTCTAAGACAGATGATGGAGAAGTTTTTAAATATTTGCATGGAACTTCTGTCATGGGTTGAACTTTTCCAGCTGCCAGATCCCACACAGATGCTCTCTCTCTGCCCCTCCTCAACAGGGCAGGGGAGAAAATAAGATGCAAAGGTTCCTGGCTTGAGATAAGACAGGGAGATCACTGACCATTGAGGACAAAATATCTTAAGAACCATCAGTAGAACAGACACAACATCAGGAAAAATCGCACAATTTAATCAGTAAAGAGTCTACTCTTTGGACCAGAAGAAACTTAGACAAAAAAACGTAAGTCACCTTCCTTCAACCAAGCCCCCTTTCTTCACAGGCTCAGCTTTTCTTCATCATTTCTAACTCCTCTACTTCCTCTCCTCCAGAAGCACAGGGGGATGGAAAATGGGGCTGCAGTTTAACAGCTAGTCTATCCCCCTCATTTCTCCTCACACTTTTTCCTTCTCCAGTGTGGGGTCTTCCCATGGGCTGCATCTTCCTTCAGGATATATCCACCTACAGTGATGCGGGGTACATCACAGCCTGCAGAATGGATATCTAGAACACCTTCTCCACGGGATTTCTCCATCCTGGGGCTGCAGAGGCATTCCTGCCAGGAACTTCCCTCCTCTATCTCTCCCCTTGGGACTGCAGGGCTGTTTCTCACAGGGTTCCCCTCAGGCCTGGATGCCTGGCAGTGTTTTGCCTTTCCTTACTCATCCGTGCCCTGCAGTGAGACTGTTGGAGCTGGCTGGAACCAGCTGTGTCTGCCTCCACACAGGGACTGCCCCTGCTCCCCTCCCACTCTCACTGCCAAAACATTGCAACTTAAACCAAATACAATTTTTCAAAGATGCAAGAATACAACAGCAAAGGCATGAAGATTTAAAAGAGAAAAACAAACAAACAAACAAACAAAACCCAAAACAAACAAATGAACAAACAAAACCAAAAACCAACCAAACAAAAAAAACCCCAGCAAAAACGAAAATCTAATCTAACTAAACAATTGGCTTCCTGGAATAATTAGAGTTCAAGATCAGGTTTTTCATACAAAAATAGAGATTATATGTGTAGAATAACCAAAGTAAAAATAATCAGTTTATTTGAGTGCCATGCAGAACAGCAAGACAGTGGAAGAAGACAGAGAGAGGGATGAAAAGTCTAAAGCTGAATGGAAAAACAGTATTTGTTGCAATGTGCCAAACAGACCAGGAAAGAAAGATTGAAATTTTCAAGGAAATTGTATGCCAAATGAGACTCTGAACGAGCTATACCTGTATATTTGAAGAGAAAAGGTCATGGCTTAAATATTATGCAGAAAAACTTGCCAAACAATAACCATACTTTGTCTCTTAAGAGCCAGGAGTCTAAGAAGGGACCCTAAGTTGATATGGGTAACTGAGAAGCAGTCTGGTGAAAATGCCATTAGTGACTGGAGGCAGAAGGACAGCTGTGTAACCTGTTAGGTAGCCAGTACAGAGGGCAAGGTGCTCATAAAGACACGTGAAGGCAGAGGGAATCAGGGCTGAGGTAACTAGGCTAGCATCTAAGCTGACCTTGTGAGGCAGGTACATAACAGAAGGGAGAAGAGATTAATACCAGGGAAATTCCCCTAATATGCAAAAAAAGAGCTTTATGGAACTGAGTTAACAGTGATAACACAGCAACAAAGTCATGGAAGTCATTTGAGGACACATTTTCAAGAACTTTGCCTCTTTATTGTATGAACAATGTAAACACAGGAGCAAGAAGGAATGAGCGTGGCTGTCATCATTTACTTGTTAATCAATGAAAGTTCAAACCCTGATTTAAGAGTCAAGGTTTTGAAAAAAACTGATGTGTGCCGTTGTGTTCAGGATATAGAAACAAGCTGGTAAATAAACCACTACCAATCATGATTGTATTATCTTCTGTCTGAATCACTTTATCCTTGAAGATTTTTTCCTCCTTCCAATTTTGAAGAGGGCTTAGTTGTTGACTTTCATCTCTTTTACTAGTTCTTTAGTAAAATAACATTTTGTTGTGCTTTTTTGCACTAGTACTCCTACCTTCCTAGATTTTTTGATTCTCCCAGTGGCATTTATTTGAACATTATTCCTTTTTTTTTTTTAAGGATACAATGCCACTTCCAGTGACTCTTTTTACCACAGTGTTTACCATAGTTTCTAACCATGATGTTTAGCTGTACTTTCTAAAATCTTTACTGACAGTTTGTGCCGTATGCTTTTTGTTTCCAGTGTGGTCCTCAAGTAACTTCCATGCTGCCTGCAAAGACTTCCACCTCCCCTCTTTTTCTTTTACCTTCTTTTCAAGAACTTGGTTCATTTTTATGTTGGTCACCTTTCTAAATTGACTGCAGCTCTAGTGAATGTCTGCTTTTGTTGCTGCAGAAAGGGCTACAGAAATGCTGAAAGGCCTAGACGAAGCCATTTTAAGCTGAGGTCACTTGGCTTGTCCAGTCAGGAGGACAGGACACTAAGAAGAAATCTCCTGGTGGTCCACAAATTATTCACATGGGAAAGCAGAAGGTCAGGCACTGTTCTCTTCTCTCTGGTGGTCAGTGACAGGACAGAGCGAATGGCCTGATGCTGTGTCAGGAGACGCTTAGGCTGGATATTATGAAAAGCTTCTTCACCCAGATAGTATTGGGCACCTGAAAAGGCTCCCCAGGGAAGTGGTCATGGCAGAAAAGTGCCAGAGTTCAAGAAGCACTTGGACAATGCTCTCAGGCACACGGTGTGACTCTTGCGGATGCCCTGCGCAGGTCCAGGAGTTGGCCTTAAGATTATTTTTGTCTCTTCCAACTCAGGACACTCCATGATTGTATAAATACTGAATTATAAAAATCAGTCACTGCAATTGAATTGGCCTCAAGCATTAGCATTTAGGGTCATATCCTTTGTGCTGGTGAGGCCAAATAAAAAAAATACCCTGCCTCTTATGAGATCTTTTGTGATCTTTCCATAGTTTAAATAAGGTGAGTCAAGTCTAGCATTTCTCTTGTATGCCCTAATCTCAAAGCATCCTTGACCTCTTTTGCATATTGTTGTCATTGTCGCCTATGTGGTCAAAGAGACAGTAATATCTCAAAATTGCTTTTTTTTTCATCTAGGTCTGGATTTTCCCTTGAAGAAGCGTCTTTTAAGATTGAAGAGGATTCGTAAAGGGATGATTGTACAGTGATATCTGCAAACCTGCGGCTGACAAAAATTTCAATTTCTCTGAACTCCTTCAAGTAGTAACCTTGGTCTTAAGGGATATTTAGATATTTACCTCAAAGGAACATAAGCAGCCTACATAATTTACAAGTCCATACAAGTCCATTGGTTACCTTACCCCACCAATACATCATATGACATTTAATTTGGTTAACGTGGAAATCCATCCTCTTTAAAGATTTCTAAGTGCTCATTTTACCTATTTCAAATGAAAAGGGATTACTCTAGGTAGCCTAAGATATTCAGTTGATCTGGCTGACTTTCCTTGGTAAGTTTCTGACTCAGGTTAGAGAAGGTCTTTTAGACTTCATTCTCCTGTGGTTGCTCCATTTAGTCCACATTAAAAATCCTTTTTCGGTTTATTTAGTTACAGATTTTGTTTATTGTTGATCTTCATGTGACCAAGATGGTTTTGGTGTGCTCCAAAGGTATTTATATACATACCATAAATATTTGTGGCAACATATGTGGCTAATGTGTGGTTGGGTCTACACATCAGCCAGATTCTTTCTTGACTGCTTTGCCCACGCCTACATCATTGTGGATTTATAAGACCTTAGAAATTCTTCAATGTTCCTTAGCAAGAGGGTCAAGTCCTCAGGTACAATGGTGTTTATAATTCTCAAGGTACTGAAGGTTTACAACTTGCTTCTTCATCTTCTCTGTACAAAGCAGGGCATTATATGTGCAAACTCTCCTCGGCTAAGTTTATATTAAAAAATTTGGTAGATTTTTGGTCTGGTATCTTATATCTCCATAGAGTGGTTTTGCTTGAAAGTCAGAGAATTTAATTTGCTAGCTCAACATTTTTCAGACTAGATTAGTTTCTTCTTTGATAAAGGAAACTTTAAAGAAATTAGTGAGAATGTGAACTACCTTTTTGTCTTTTCCTTTACTTTGCAAAGAAACACACTTTACAAAATGAACCAAAAAGGATCCTGAGAAAATACTGGGACATCCCTTTGCTAGAAAGCCCCATATTACCACAGTTGCAGTTAGATAATAAGATGAACTATATTTGTTTAGAACAGCCATGGACTATGAACAATGAAGCAGAATCATTTGTCTCATCTCTGTCTCCCCCGATCTGCCTCAGAAACTTTATGATTTCTGTCCTGCTGTCATCCCAAAGGTACTGAACTGAAGCACTTTCATAAGGATTCTGTCAAGTCACTCTAGCCAGCTAGATGAACTGGGTCATTTTGCTTGGGGATTCTTCTGCTTTGACATAAGGTGAAAACTAAGCAAATAATCTCATTGGATGAGGTGATGCCAGGAGAATCCTCATTTTTAATATTCTAGATGCCTAATATGTGCCGTATGTCTGTGTTCTGCCCAGTCAGCCCCAAGCAGTTAAAAACCAATTCACCTGAATATTTAAACGTACAAGAAAAAGTTATTAAGCCTCTAGACAAAGCAAATCTTCAAAACCCACAAAATCCTTCTTCTAGCTGCACAAACTTGACTTACATAGATATTCAGTTTAAAGCACACATTACCGTTGCCTCGTGACAGTAAAATCACATGGTTGTACGCATGAGAATAAATTTTCTTCTTCCTTACCCTTGATTTTCTGTGTTACTTTCTTCTTTACAATTTTAATAATTTTATTTTTAATACTGTAATAAGTCTGTTTTATAACATGGTATTGAAGTATTTTTACAACTTTTTATTCAGAGAGAAAATCATGCACATTTCATGTTCTTGAGACATATCACAAAGGACAGAACTGATATTTCTGTGCCATTCGGTGGACAGTAGAAAGTTGCTAAGACTTTTATTTCCCTCAAAATCATATTGAATCATAGAACCATAGAATCATAGAGTAGTTTGGGTTGGAAGGTACCTTAAAGATCATCTAGTTCCACCCCACACTTTCATTGGCAGGGACATTTTCCGCTAGACCAGGTTGCTTAAAGCCCCATCCAACTGGGCCTTGAACACATTCAGGGATGGAACATCCACAGCTTCTCTCGGCAGTCTGAGTTTACTTGAATTTTACAGAATCAGGATTGGTGAATTTGGAATGGACCAATGAGCTTGTGAAATCTTCGCAGTTCAACTACTAAAAACTAAATAAATCAAGGCTCTGAAACAACCTGATCAACATATTCATTATATACTTCTAGAAACGTAGTGTCAAGTTTACTTTTATTGGACAAATTAAGTGCAATATCCATGATGACATAAAAATTTTATATTCCTTTTGACAATACTGCTTTGACAGTATTTTACTTTTATAAAAATAAAATTTATTTTGAAAAATAGATCACATTTATTGTTGCAGGTGAGAATTCAGATTGATTCTAGAAAAACTGCTACAAGCCTGGTTTATTTTTATATTTGCATTGGCAGCAATTGCTTGTCAACAAAAAATTTTAACCTTTTTACATTAAGATTAAGAAAATACACCTTTTTAGTAATTTATTGTTTTAAAGAATTTCAGCTTTCAGGATAGCTACTAAAAGAAGAGAAAGCTAAAATCTTCAGTGATAGAGGCAGTCTCCAAATAAAGGAAAAGAGTCTGTTTCTTAATCATGTATTGTTTCAGCTTTTCAGAGCCTGCAGACTTAATCCCTAATCAAATTAAGGGAACATGTTTTGCCTATTTGCATGAGAAAATTTCCAGAGAACTTAAAAACCCTATTGAACTCTAGGAGTGTATGACCTCAATTTTTTTTTTTTAAGGTTCTGTCTCTAAATCTTCTCTATCTCTCCAGATTGTTTGTATTCACACTGTGCATGCACTGCACTTGGAAGAGTATTGACCCCACATTTGTGTCAGTTGTTCACATTCCAGATTCAGATGTTATGATGGTGCTTGAGATTAATATGTACATTTTATGAATACAGATGTTGTCAAATGTTCTCTTATACTTTCATTTCAGCAGTTTTATGGTTACTGTTTTTATTCATAAAGTTCAGCCACATTATATTTTCATATAGCAGTGTTTGTGAAATTGAGTTTTATTTTAAAGTATTAATTTATTAGAAGTTACATGGTCACACATAATCTCCTTAGAGGTTTAGTATCAGTTACAAGATACCAAGTCTAATGTCAAATACCACTGCTTCACCACAATCATAGAATCTTAGGATAGTTTGGGTTGGAAGGGACTTTTAAAGATCGTATAGTTCTAAACACCTTCCTTGGGAAGGGACACTTTTTACCAGACCTGTTTGCTTAGAGTTTAATGCAACCTGGACTTGAAAACTTCCAGGAATGGGGCAGCTTCACCACCTTCTCAGTAAAAACCTAAAAGAAAGTAGGTTTAGATTAGATATTAGGAAGAAAATCTATACACGTGTTTCCTCCTTGTCCTGTCACTACTTGCCCTTGTAAAAAGTCCTTCTCCATGTTTCTTGTAGGTTCTCTTCAGGTACTGGAAGGCCACAATTAGGTCACCCCCAAAGGCCACAGACTTTTCTCTTCCAGGCTGAACAATCTCAGTTCTCTTTGACTTTTCTCATAGGAGAAAATCTCTCCCTCCATCTCTCTGATCACCTTGTTGGCCCTCTCTGGACTCACTCCAACAGCTCCATGTCCTCCCTGTGCTGGGCTCCCAGAGCTGGATGCAGCACTGCAGGTGGGGTCTCACCAGAGCAGAGGGGCAGAATCCCCTCCCTCCCCTGCTGCCCACGCTGCTTTGGATGCAGCCCAGGACACGTTTGGCTTTCTGGGCTGGGAGTGCACATGGCTGGGTCATGTCCAGCCTCTCCAGCACCCCAAGTCATTCTCAGCAGGGCTGCTCTCCATCTGTTCATCCCCCAGCCTGTGCTGATACCAGGGGTTACCCAGGTGCAGCACCTTGCACTTGGTCTTGTTAAATCTCATGAGATTCCCATGGGCCACTTCTAGAGCTTGTCCAGCTCCCTCTGGGTGTCATCTGACCCTTCAGGTGTGTCAACCACACCATTCAGCCTAGTGTCATCTGCAAATTTGCTGAGGGTACAACCGCCAGTGGCTTACCCACCTTCTAAATATGACCAACTCAGGTTGTTTGGTTTGTTTTTTTTTTTTAAATTTACAGATTCCTTCTGAACAGTGTTTCACTAATACTGTGGTTAAGGTTGCCCTGTGGACAACTGATATGTGGACTATCAGATGTGTGGACTACCAGGTATGTTTTTTTTATGAGTCAGGAAATTTTGCAATGAAAAGAGAGGAACAGAGAAGCTGGGGAATGGAAATAGCTGTCCTTCTGAGATTAATGCAGGAATATCTTCATTAAAAGGAAGTACCATCAGCCCTAGAGCTAAACCTCCTCAATGCTCGGAGATTCAAGTGTGGTTCTCTTTATAGTAAAAGCTCTGAAAAGCAGAGTCTCAACAGTTCTGAGCTAAAAAATAAAAAGTCTGTTCATTTGAGTAATGACATGACAGTTTTAACATGGAGATCAAACCTTGACCATGAAATGACTGACATATAAAATGAAGCCTGCAATTATAAGTAGTACAGACAGCAGGACCAAGAAAGTTTTGGAGAAGATGTAATAGATAACATTCCTGAGTCATGAAATAGAGGAAATCCAGAATCTCTGAAACCTTCTTTCTTGGTCTCTGTAAGACATAAATGCAGTAGGGTCTCTCAACATTTAAAGTATCTATTTATAAACATCTAATCAGGAGAAAAACACTTGCAGAAATGTACCTCGTACTTGTAGGTATGAAGAACTGGCCTTCAGATGGTCACAAATTCTTGTGAAATACTCATGCCTTGTCATAATATAACAGGGAATGCCTTTGCCAGTAATAAACCGTGGTAATAGAGATTTCTAGAACAGTGCAAGTCAATTAACTGTTAAACAAGTATTTTCTTTGGGTATGTTTAGAGAAGTCCTCATAGATCGGCATTGCTGAAGAAGCTTAATAGAACTTTTTATCTTCAGAATTAGAAATTGAATTTGTCCTTTTGTCTTTTGGGATAGATCATAAAAGAATCACTGAAATATGCCAGAACAGGAGTGGCAAAACTTTTGCATGCACAGCCATAAATGAAAACACTGAAGCACTACAGAAACAGCTCTGAGATGGGAAGATGATCTTGTCAAAAATGAAAGAAATTAGAGTCTAAGGAGGAAGTACTGGCAGAAGAAAATATTTTGTGAAATAATAAAAGTTTAAAGAGATCTTCAGTTTAGCCAGCAGGAAATCTCTTTTCACCAAAAGGGTAATTCAGTACAAAGAGAGGCTATCCAGAGAGGCTGCAGATTCTCTGTCCAGGGTGATTTTTAAGACTCAACTAAACAGAGCCATATCTGACTCGATGTAGTGTTGGTGTAGTGCTTGTTTGAGTTGGAGAAAGGAACTTAATGGACTCCAAAATTTGCTTTAAGCTACTGCGGTGGTTTGAAGAGACTGA
>VWZT01000389.1:0-20291 GCA_013397055.1 Pachycephala philippinensis
TTATTGTATTAGTGGCTAGTTTTTCCAGTAATTTTCCATGGCCTTTTCCTAGGCAGAAAGACAAAACAAATTCCAGAGCTCCAAGCCCCAGGGGGTACAAGGTCCCTATCCTATCTTGCTTCTTCCTGGCTACCAAGGTCGAGAACAACTCTTTGAGACACATTTCATAGACAAAGTACAACTGGTGCCGATGGGGGGCGGGGGGGAGGGGTCGATTCTAGAGAAGGGGCTTGACCTGGGGAACAATTGCACCACCACTTGTCCTCCTAATTGGTGCTTTTTATCAATTNTTGGTGCTTTTTATCAATTATACTGATTTCCTAAAACCTATAAAAACTGTATTCATCCCGTGTGGATGAGCTTTTGTGGACCTTCTCTATAACTGCCCCTAGAAGCCTCCAAATAAAGATCCACTTTTATATTCCCTCCTTACTAAAATTATCTCGTGTTTCATTTCCAGATTGGGAAAAAGGCAACAACTGACCTCCATACTTGGCACTGGTGAGGCCACACCTCGAGTCCTGTGTTCAGTTCTGGGCCCCTCAATTCAGGAAAGACATTGAGGGGCTGGAGTGAATTCAGAGAAGGCAATGCGCTGGGGAAGGGTCTGGACCACAAGTCTGATGAGGAACAGCTGAGGGAGCTGGGGGTCTTTAGCCTGGAGAAGAGGAGGCTCAGGGGAGACCTTATCACTCTACATCTCCCTGAAAGGAGTGTGTAGTGAGGTGCGGGTTAGCCCCCCTTTCCAAGTAACAAACAACAAGACAAAAGAAAATGGCCTAGGGAAATAGTGCTAGGAAAGTTTCGATACTATGGAAAAAAATCTTCTCTGGAAGGGTTGTCAGGCATTGGAATAGGCTGCTCAGGGAAGTTTGTAGTCAAAATCCCTGGAGGTATTTAAAAGATGTGTAGGTGTGGCACTTGGGGACACGGGTCAGAGGTGAACTTGGCAGTGCTGAGTTAAGGGTTGGACTCAATGTTAGAGGTCTTTTCCAGCCTTAATGATTCTATGGTAGTATGATTTTATAGGAAGACTATAACAGAGGACCTAATTTACCTCTTCTGATTAGCTCTTTTCCTTCATCAATCAAATCAGAGGTCATTTCGCTATCCCCCATGAACTGCTGGAATCCCAAAAGATTCAAACAACGAGTTCCTAAACTGGTAAAAGAAGAAGCAATTTCCTTTGTTAATTTAAAATTAGTAGTTCAGATATATTACAAAACAAAACGTAAAACAAACTATTCAGAAGTGTATGGACAAGTAAAAAGGAAAAACACAGAAGACAGATTATTATACCAGCTAAGAAAACAGAAAATTCAGAACTCAGAACAATAACTGGTGACCCAGAAGAGTAGCGTGACCTAGGTGACCTGGAACAGTAACACATTCCTAAATACAACTGAAAGTGATGGAATAACCCTGTTCAAACAGAGAGATTGAAATGCATATAGTCTGAGAGTAGTGCAAATGACCCTTGCTTTAAATGCTTTCAACATTAGACACTTGCTTTAAATGTTCTCAGATATAACAGAATTTGTACCTGTAATATGTCATCAACTCTTTTTTGCCAGAAGACAATTATTATAAAAATTCTGCTTATTATGATTTCTGTGGTTTTGAAACAGTAGTAACATAGGAAAGCCACTTTCACTTCAGGTTTCACTCAGGAGAATATGTGGCATACTTTTAAGCTGTAGGGATGCTGGCTGTCCTTTTGGATAGCCATTAGGCAGCAAATAGCAAGCTTGCTCCACCTTTTTTAAGCCAGTCCTGAAACTACACAGCATGAAACTACTTCCACCTTTCCAACTTCCCACGAGAAAACACAACTGCTGGTTTTGTACTGTTTTCCTTCCTCCAAACTGGAGTATTGGTATCAAGCTCAAAGTTGGCTTTATTGTATACTTATGCTGAAAGGTTTTTTCTTATACTACCTGAACTTCAAGACTGCTGGATTAAACACAGGAGACAGCTTTCCTCAATACATTTTAATTCAACCTTCCGTTTTGCATATATCTGAATTAGCAGAGGTCATTAAAGCAACTCTCTCTCCTTTAATTTATATTCCTCCTTTTCATTGTGGCATTCAAGGCCCAGGATGATCATCATGGACAGAAGAAGTCACATAAACTCTTGTCTCTTTTCTTATCATTGGCTTTCCTGTCTGTTGTTTGTTTTGTTTTGTTTGTGTTTTTAGCTCCACCACCACTTTTGTCACTTAACCTAAAGGTAAGCAGGAAAAACTCACAACTAGATACTTGTTGTCTTACTATCTAGAGATGAACATACAGTATTAATGAATATCCACGGCATTTCACTACATTGTACTTGACTAAAAACATATACATTGCTTCTGACTGAATGGTAATGCAAAATTGAAGATATTAACATAAATGTAGTTCAGCAAGGTCAAACCAAAAGTATCTTATCCCTTACCGTGTTCAGAAGCAGACATTTTGGAATTATAAAGCAAGACTGTAACAGTGTTTTCTGCAATTCCCCTCCCAGCCTCCAACAAACTGTGGCTTAGGGAAACAATTATTTAAACCAGTATGTGTTACCAGAAGTCTGGTAACGCATCAGAAACTTGTTATGAGTCTGTTAGAAAGTTCAGTACCTAAAACTGCTGCTAGTGCTTCTTAATTTATTAGAAAACTTTGCGAAAACAGCTTCCCCGTGATAATTTTAATCTCAAAAGCAGAATCTAAATGTCCCCAGGCTCCAAAATTTGAACAGATCACCCTTCAAAATCTAGGAATGAAGTTTAAATTAGCTCAGTTATGAGTTAATACAATCTATATTCTTAAAATGTACACATTTCACCTATATAAATAGCAATCTATAGATTTAGGTTTCGCATTTTTATTAAAATGATACAACTCAACTGCTGGAAAAAGGAGTACTGAATCTCTTCCTGAATTAGATGAAACTAATTTTATTAACGTAAAGAAGCGTGGAGGATCTGTCCTGCAAATCACTTACCTGAAGTATGTAGCAATACAGAGAATGACAACAAGCATTGGGTAGTATATATAGAATCCATCTGCAATAAAGGACAGCACTCTCATGGATCCCATTATCTAGGAAAAAAATCCACAAGAACAAGCTCTAATTAGCTATATTCTACATAAACCCATGAAGATTGTGCCTTCTCACATAAATATACAATCCTTTACAGTTACTGAAACAAAGGTAATATTATCACATCTGCTTGAGAATAAGCAGATGTAAAGATCACCTCCAGCACTCTGAGGTTTCTAAAATGCTAGATTTTATAGTCTGACCTATTCCAGGACAAGGGCAAATCTGGTGGATTTTTTTCATCTGCTGTGAAAAGTCTCTAGACAACACTAAGAATCTAGTTACTAACAACAAAGATGTGAGATGAAACTGAAACCAGTTCTTCAATAAAACCAAACTCACTGGTTTTCAGTAGGAAGTTGGATTGCTCCCAATCTATAGGGATGCCCTACATGCTAAAGCCAGTGAAAGCTAAAACTAATAGGAGTTTATATCTGGAAATGAAGAACACCCTGAACTCTAAAGTATAATACTTCATTTTTCCTAAGATAAAGAGGTAAAAAAAATTAAATGCTATTGATGACTCCTAGAAATCATTGCCAAACTCTTGGTCTATAACCAAGTATTTCTACCCTGTTGAAAAGATTGAAAAGATTTGAATATCTGAATCTTACTGTAAGACAGATTTAAAAATACTTGGCCTATTCTCCAAACCATATTGAAAGCTCAAACCCCCATTTTCTTACTTACAGATGTATAAGCAGTAGGCTGAGTGTTTTTGTGAGAGATTGTTGCATCCATATGGGTCAAGCCCAGAAAGTTCAAGCACAATGGTGGAGTAAGACGGCAAAACAACCTGCACAAATGCAAGAGGCAACAGCATTTAAAAGAGTTTCTTACATTTACTACAAAATTGTAACTGAATCTATCATAGAATAATGATGTAGAACTCATTAGGAATTATACACATAAATTACAAATTGAAGAATGTAAATGGTAGTTTCATGCACATTTTCAGTTCAGTATTTTATAGAACACCTTCAAAACATATACCAAATACTCACATGCCACTGAAAAGGAGACTGTATGCATCTGTCTGATGATGTGAAGCTAAGTAATAATAGTTAAATACACGGATCCTGAAGACAGTAGAGTAAACACAGATGCTTAGGAAAAAGATGGTAAGAAAACAGGCCATCTAAAGGAAAGAAAAAGTGTTAAGTTGTTTAAATGTAGAACACTATTAAAGGTATCAATGTATTCAGCACATAGCCTGTCCCATGCAGAGACCATCTCCAGCCTTAATTTTTCATTTTGAGATGTGAGAACACCACCAGCTCTGAGAAGAGTTTCAGGAGTTTTTCTGAACAATTTAAACTGGGAATGATAATTGTAACATTCTACGCATAAGCTAACACAGCTGACCCTAGAAACATTCTACTACTTCTTGTTATGTAAATAAAATTGCTATAATTGCCTTAATAATCACTATGACTGATCTGGCATTTCTTACCACAAAAAAAAGGCATAAACCCAAGTGTTTTCAAATCAACTTTTCCTAAGTATACTGGAATTTTTTAGTTCAGTATCTTTACTGATAAATTTGTGTACACATACGCTAGCCACACCTGTAACTGGATTCCTGGTCATCAGCAAATTCCTGTTTAGGAAATTGAGGTCACACACATAGCTGATTAGACAGAAAGTCTAATTAACACCTATGCTCCAAGCTAGTGTTTCAGAAATTACTCTACACATGATATTCAGGCCAGCTGGGTCATGCCTTCACCTGGCATTTGAGAGTTTTAACAAGTGGCAAAAGGCAGACTTCCTCCACAGAAACAAAGTTTGCTACCATATATTTAGAGACCTTCTGAAAGTTCACAGATTATTTAGAGATTTATTTTTAAATCTATTTTATCTACTGCCGTTACCAGAACCACTTATCAGAAAATATTTTTGTCAAGTGATTATCTCCCACTTACCTCTATGTATATGTAATTATATGTCTTTTCTGCCAGCTGTATGAAAACCGCAAATAGCGACAGAACTGGTTTTGTGCTGAAAAATGTGCACTCTGACCACACAACAATTACAGAGAATGTGGCCAGCACAACTGCGAGCACTCTGTAAAACCATGGCCGCAGAAGGCATTCCCAGTACCACTCTGGAAAAAACAAACACATACACATATCCGGAACAGGTTAATGAAAATTACACAACCAGAAACAGAACTCCCTCACAAAAGGCTTCAGACTTTGCCATTGCTTTATTGCAATACCTAACTGCTACCAAATTTGCAAATAAAACTTAGGCTTATGGCAGCATAAATTAGTATATGATAGCTATTCCATTACATAAACATATTAATATTGCAGACTTGCTTCCCTCTACTGCAGCTGAACTTTTTACGTGAAACAATTGGTTCCTTTTACAGAATGGTATCAGTTATGGCTTGACATACTCAAAATCTGCATGACAGCACTTACCAACCGTTGGTGTGTAAAAATACTGGATAATTTTATTTTCTGGTTCCTGGGAATGAAAGGTATGAACAAACTGCCGAGTTGCACTGCTTTCATTTTTTGCCACATCTTCTAGGTAAAATGCTTGCTCTAAAAGAATTTGCCACTGGACCTGTGTACGACGATGTCTCTGTACTGAATAGATTACCTACAATAAATTGCAAGATATTAGGGTTACAACATACTCGTTTCAAAAAATGGCAGAAAATCCTTGCAAAAATCCCTTGAAAATGTGTGCACTGCAGAACTGCAAAGAATAATTCTGTATATGCAAAAAAAGCAGGTAGTTAATTCTCCAAATACATAAATCATAGAAGGACTACATACATGATTCCTGAGTTTGGCAGCTCTTTCATTACAAACCATCTGTAGCAGTTAAATCCTGCTTTTTCCAACCACTTAGTTTTTGCATCTCAGTGAATATCAAGCTTTTACTAAAATTTCTGTTTTAGAATGCACTGTCGATCAACCATTACAAGGCTTATTCACGGACAGCTATGATACTATCAAGACATAACACAAGAACATTTTTTACACATCCAGAGCTTTGATCATTTGTGATATTAAACTTCTGTGCTTTCTTTCGCCAAGAAAATTTTCTCTTAAGTAGCTTACACCCACTATACTCAACAATCCAGATGAAGTGCATTCAAAATCTTTGACTATCATTTACTCTCATTACATTAGCGTAAGTGAGGCATTCTCCTATCTATTAGTTATACCTGCTTGTGAAGTTTGGCCAAACTTTTTTCACTGGGATAACTGTTCTGTCTTTCATCAAAGTCTTCATAATCATCCATGTTCCTACCCATTCTTTCCTGGTACTCAGTAGGGCACTGGAAGGAAAAGGGAAAATTAACTCGGAGATGAAGGAGTAGCAAGCAGCCTTTGCTGTTTATTTGTGAAAGTTTGGGGCATTTCATGCAACTGAAAAGCTCACTCTAAGCATAAATTTTTCTCTTTCTACAGCACTCTCTATGTCAAAATACATCTGATAATTACATACGTCATAAGAAAGTATTTCATAAAGCATTTCAATTCAGACTCTTGACAGAAACTCAGATGTCAACTAGAGATTTTATATTAAAAGCAAAAGAAAGTAATGTACAAGTATTCTGTATGTGCAGGAAGCACCTCCTCCCAACTGAATAATTACGGTTGAAGATGAGCAATTGGTTACCTTTTTCAGTATTGTATCAACACATTTCCTCAAGGGGTGGTTATATTTGATACTCTCACTTACTTTACGGACTTCCTGTTGAGAGAAAAAATAACAGAGTAATTTAACTCTGCTAAATTAAAAATGTGAATTAAATAATTTTTTCATAAACTATAAATTTTTACTGGTCAATTAGGGTTGCAGCCCTCCCAACTGGAAAAGACAGCCATCAAAGCTTAAAAAAAATACAGCTTCCTAAAACCCACAGCTTTACTAACTATCTCAGTGAAATATTTGTAAAGAACACCTATGTAATTTTTTAAAAAAAGAACATCAGTCTGCAACACTACTATACAAATGTGTGGAGGATTTGGTTCTGTGCATGAGGGCTGAAATGGAAAAGACTTTCTTGTTTAAGTTAGAGATGAAAAAGAGATAAAGAGTAAGTCCCACTGACTTACTCAGGGCACTGACCACCTCTTTAGCAAGCCTGTTCCAGTGTGAGACCACCCACCACCCTCATGGTAAGGAAATGCTTCCTCATGTCCAGTCTGGACCTCTCCGGACACAGCTCTGAACCGCTGCCATGCTTCCTGTCGCTGGTTACCAGGGAAAAGAGATCAGCATCTCCCTCTCCGGGCATTTGAACAATGCTCTCAGTAATTTGCTTCAACTTTTTAGTCAGCATGGAAGTGGTCAGACAGCTGGATCAGATGACCATTGTTGGTCCCTTCCAGTGGAAATATTCTATCTGTTTTAAGTGCTATCCCGTTAAAAAAATGTCTTCATTGCTCATTTTCTAGTAAGTTTTGTAGTAACATCCCACTTAGACATTTTTAGCTGTTTTTAGCAGTTTCTTCAAAATGCTATTACTGATGAATGAAGATTCTACTACTGATTTATAGCAACACGCAATACAAATTTCCACCCCACTCTACAGCAGTTCACACATATTATTCCAAGCCACGGTACACCAGCAGTAGAACCAGGAATAGCTATTCAAAGGACTGGATTTCCACACTGTTCTTGAACTACATTAGAGCCTATTGCTCACTGACATTTAACAACAGAGCTCAAAAGAAACTTTGAACAAAACAGTTATCTATATATTCTCTTCTCAAAAAGCACATAAGCGTGGCCCCACATTTTGGAAACTCTTCTCAAGATTCCAGAAATACACTGTGAGCAGAGCATAAAAGAAGTACACAATTTGAACACCAGTGAAACATCTGTACACTGACTGTTTAAGCTCACTCTGAAATGTTATTTGTTAGTGACCAGTATTACTCCAAAAACGTCAATAAAAGCATAGACTCAACAAATAACAGTTATCAAGTTGCAATGACTTTGAAGTTCATCACAGCAAGAACTGCTTCTGCTTTGACTTTGGCACGGGGTCGAGTGTTATCAAGTGGCACACTATGATGATTTTCTTAGTTTACAGGTATTTTACAGCAAGGTCATGCTACAAGTGTCCAACACCAGCAAATTCAGTCACAACTAACAACAGTCTTCACCTTCATGAGCAGGGAAAGCTCGTTACTTACCTCCATAATGTCCTCTAAATTTTCCTCTGCATCTGCTTTTTCAGTCATCAGTTTGGCAGCTTTGAAATAAGTCTTCATCAGTAGATAACCCCTCTTAGCCCCATTCCAGTGAGAACGAGGGATTTCCACCAAACCATAACCCAAAAGCAACACAAGAAGGAACAGACCCCATGTGTTTGCAGCAGCTATTCCAATAGTCTGAAGCTGGTTCCTAAGGAAACAAAACAGCATGAAAAACCTAAACAAATAACATCCTCCTATCCTGTCTGCAAGAAACCAGCCCTGAAGTACCAAGATGCACCAATATGGCTTTCAAGTTTACTGGAACAGACTCAGTATCAGCTAAATTTTTGCCTGGAGCCAGTCTCCTACTTGGACATACTTAAAGCTGCCACAATTTTCCTGTATCTCCCATGTTTCTGACCACTATGGAGGGAAGAAAAGAATTTGTTCTCAAACAAACTGTTCTCCTAACGGAATATGTTCCCTTAGGAAACAACATGAACTTATCAAACTTACTAAAAGTGAGGTCAAAACAACATAATGGGGCAGTCACTGTAAGAAACAGCCTCAGAACCCAGGGTTTGTATTCAGAATATTGTGTTCAGAAATTTGTATTCAGATTTGTATTCCATCTAGTATGGAAGACTATTAGCAGTTTACAGATGTCAATTGTTTTAACTTTCCTTTTCACCTTCAAAATCTACAGCATTCAGATGCACTACACAGGAAATACTGATTTTTTGAAATAGGTTGTTCTGAAAATACTGGAAGTTTCTGCACTAACTTTGCAAATGTGTTTGTATGGAGATGTCTTGGGGTGACTTTACGGTGTGTATCCCATATCCCCCAGATATGAATCCTGTGCCTTTCTGTGCCTTTAAAATTGGGTGCGAGAGAAAAAAAAAAAAAGCCAGATGAACTTTTTCAAAGCAGTTCTGTGCTTCCAGGAGACTGCTATCTTGCTGTGTGCTTCTGCGGGGAGCGGAGTGGAGGAAGCACCCTTCTGGCTTTTTCAGCTCTGCTTCTTCAGAGAGAGACGGAGAGTCAAACTTTGTTTTCCTGGAACTTTGGTTTCTTCTTCTTCTCTTCTGGACTTTTTCATAATATCAAAATATCAGAACCTCACCAGGACACCTTACCCCGGTCCGGAGGGGGGGCCCCCACGCTGACCCAGCTCCGAGGAGGAGGAGAGAGACCACACCCACAGAAGGACTCTAAAATCTTTCAGGTTTTCTCTTCACAGAGAGAGATTTTATTATTTATCATTATTATTCTTTTCTGTATATTTGTTAAATAAATAATTTTTTCNGTTAAATAAATAGTTTTTTCCTCTTTCATTTTCCTATGAGGAAGATTTCTTTCCCGAACCTGGTGGGGGAGAGGTGGCTGTAATCTGCCTTCTATCAGAGGATATTTTCCTCCAAATTTGGTCCAAACTGGCACAGGAGAAAAAAGCGCCATTGCAAATACAAGAGGATTCCTCTGCTGTACATTACAAAATCAGAAAACCAAAAACCAAATTTCTATAAATATACAAAAAAGACCCTTTCATATAAAAAGTTAACATTACTTTCTAACTGCCTAGCAAAATATTGTAACTAAAACTAGATTTTTCAGAAAGACCCATTTCGTCCACAGAAGAAATTATCCATGACAATTCTGTAAGAACTCATGCAAGTCTTTACAACATTATTCTTACCATTGTAAATTGAAGTTTGGGTTTACAGCCACATATATTAGAAATGCTCCAAAAATCAGCAAGTAGGTGCCATAATAGATGGCATTCTCAATCAAAGCAGTTTTGATCTTTCCAGTGATGGAGAACCCGCCTGATCTAGCATATGACTGCATGAAAGGTAGCAGAATCCTAGGACAAAAGGAAACAAACCAAAACCACATCAGCTAATAAAAAAAAAAAAAACCCACCAAGCCCCACCAAAAAAATCTCCCAAACACCCAAACCACCAACCCCCCGAAAAGAGTACTTTAGCAGTGTCAGGTTACTGAGGCAGGGGTGTTAAAGTTTAAGACTCCCAAGCTTCTAAGAAATTAGCTACTTAAGTGCTTTTATTCTAGATGTACCTGTCTGATGGCAAACCTTAAACAAGCTGCAGATAAAAACAATACAGTTAGCTTTACTATGAAAAATCTGTGATAAATAAGAATGAACTACCAACCCTGACATCCTTGAGTAACTACAAAAATAATTATTTGATGACAGGTTGATCAGAAACCACACAAAGCACAGACAACCCAAACCCCCACAGACAAATCTTTTCTCTGTAGCTTTATATAACATATCCAATAAAACCAAATAATTTACAATATTACTCAAAAATCACCCAACTTATTAATGGAATTATTTTGGTATCTGGTTGCCTAAAACCCATTTTTTTCAGACAATCTATCCATAAACACCTGCATGTGTAAATTTCTCAGTTTCAACTACAAAAGTGAACCAAGGGTAAATGGCTGCCACCTGAAATATGCTTCCACAGAAGCAAGGAAAAAAAGAATATGCCTAAGTTGGTACAGTAATTATTACAGAAATTTCACTACTAGCAAATAAGATACAATTTAAAAGGTCTTTGCCATAGTGATACACATTTTTAAAGAATGCTATGACTGTTAAGATGGTGCACTTAAAAATTATATCATAGTCTTCGCCATATTCTTTTGCCTTACTTACCATGTTAAAAACTGAGATGTCCAATATACAACACGCCAGAAAATTGGCATAATTCCATCGGGAATATAACTCCAGGGTTTGAAACATTTTTGCTTGCTGTTACAATGTAAAGAAGATTACTGCTAGTTGTAGAGCATGAGTATAAAAAGCATTTTCTATAAATTCCTATCTAGAAAGGTCTTTGAAAAGAGCATAGAAGTAGTACAATACTATTCAAGTACACAGTCAACAATCAACCATCTCCCAAAAAAAAACCTGAATGATCACCCAGAAATATTTATCATTTTCCTAACCCCAAATAATGTATCTGGACAGGACATCTTTCTTAGAGGAAAAAAAACCAGAAGCTCAGAGAGTGAAGAGGAATATTGAACAAAGAATTTTAAGGTTACAATTTTTGGTTTGCAGTAGTAATTACTTCATGCACAGAAAGAACACTTTTTCAGAGAAGCATTAAACTTTAGTTAGTACAGCAAGTTGTTAGAAAAATACCTAGAAGACCATCATCTAGAGCATTTAGTCATACAAAAAAAGTATTAATTGTTTCTTCTGCCACCCAGCTGGGTTCAGTCAGTCTTAAATAAATTTTGATTCAGTAAGCCAATACTCTTCTGACAGGTAGTGTTCAGTTCAGAAGAAAAGCCATATGAGCCATTCTAGTAAAAAAAAACCAAAAAACAAAAAACAAAGGACATGGTGTCCATCTATACTATGGCAGTTTGTTTTCCTTCTACACACCTGTCTGGGTAATGAAACAAGGGTGAGTCAAGGGGCAATAAAGTCAACTTAGATAGGATTACCTAATGAGAAATAATTGGTGTTTTCCAGGGTCAAACTAGTTAAGCCTGAGTTGTAAGTTTTTATGTGCACAGCCTAAATATTTTCAAAACTATCAAGTTAAGAAAGAATGACAGGTTGTATGACTAAAGGTTTTAACACCTCTCCTATGAAGACAGGCTGAGAGAGCAGGGGTTGTTCAGCCTGGAGAAGAGAAGGCGCCAGGGGACCTTACAGCACCTTCCACTACCTAAAGGGGGCTTCTAAAAAGAAGGAAAATGGACATTTTATACAGGCAGAGTGACAGGACAAGGGGCAATGGTTTTCAACTAAAAGAGGGCAGGTTTAAATTAGAGATTAGGAAGAAAATCTTTACTGTGCGGATGGTGAGGCACTGGCACAGGTTGCCCAGAGATGCTGTGGATGCCCCATTCCTGGCAGTGTTCAAGGCCAGGCTGGATGGGGCTAATGAAAGGTGTCCCTGTCCCTAGCAGAGGATTGGAACTGGATGATCTTTAAGGTCCCTTCCAACCCAAACCATTCTGTGATTCTATGAAAAAAAGTGTGTCTGAAGCTGCAGGTAAGTTGAAAGGTTACTAAATAGTTTTCAAATTGTATATATACTTAACTAGGCTTAATTAACATCGACTGGGTGGTCTTAAGCATAGGTTGCAATACTGTGTCACTAAGTCTGTCATTTCACCATTTCACCATTCTTCCAGGCCCTGCTTTGGGGCAGCAAGACCGGCAATACTTTGCACTGACAGATCAGCTGACATCTTAAAGGCTCTGATCATCTTACAGATATCTACACTGCACACATCAACAACACGGGTGAACAGCCAGTGTAGGCTAACAGATGAGCAGCCACGGGAAAGAGCCCATGTTAGTCTACTTCTCCAAGTTTAGGGATTACTTTCCTCCTGCCAGAACACAACTAGCAGGCTATCATTACTTTGGAGGAATACAGTAGATTTCAGATAACTCCAATTATCATATATGTGTAATTATAATAAGAAATTAGATACACCGCTTACATACAAGACAAGCTGCTGATTTCATTTATACGCTATAAAATTAGATTTTCAGGTTTAAAGTCTTTAAAATTGTAAGGGATAAGCATTCACCAAAGCCTCTCCTCATAACCAGGATTGCTCATAAAGCTTAGTCTTATTGCTTTAACAAAAAAAAGGGAATCTAGTGCCACAAAAAAAGAATAGCTAGGTAATCAGTTAGAACTACTACATAATTATTGTGTAGTTACTCCCAGCAGATACAGATCCACTTTTCCTCACCTCTTCCCTCACTGTCCTGTATATTTACAAACTTCAAATTTTGCACCACACAGATAACACTTGTTTATTAGTGTTAGAAAAGAAAATCATAAAATACAGTCTAAAGAAAAAAACATGTAGCTCATACCTTGGAGCAAGAGTAACGTAAGAGCCATTACTTTCTGCAGGACTGGAGTTAAGCGCAAGTTTGCATCGATTATAAATAGTCTAAAAGACAATTTATTTTATATCAGTGACCAAACAGGTATAATACTTATTTAAAAGTAGTAAGTCCTATTTTAAAGACATTTCCTGTACTCCAGGTTTACATTTGGAATTAATTATACTAATAAACATTCAAATCAACATGCAATCGGCAGTCAAGTAAGAAAAATTATGAAAGTGTCCTTATGCTGCCTAAACAGATAAAAAAAATTGTTATAAACAAATAATGAAATTTTAAAATATTTTAAATAGATTTTTTATCTAATGAGATCAACAAAAAGTAAAATTAATTATAAACACCAACACTGTCATGTTTAATTTATTCAGACACTACACGGAAGATTTCTTTGGTGTTTCTGAGCTATGATCTTTTGCAATTATTAGTTTAGAGAAACACCATATCCATTTGATGCAATTAAGCAGGAAGTCTTGCACGTTCCTTACCGTACTGACATCCAGAGGCAGTATGAATACAATCAGGAAACAGAGATACCAGGCCAATAATGTTGCTATAATCACCAGCCTATGCTGTTTCTTGAAGTCTCCATACCGGTGAAGTAGGAATAAGGCCAGGAAAAAGACAAACACTATCTCGAGGCCCAACGCCGCACCACTCATGGTTAAATGTTGGCTCCAGCCACACCACACTCACTTGGGAAAGCAGATCAGAACTGCAAGACAGAAAGACATTTAATTACATTAAAATCTCTGTAAGATATTTACAAAGAAGAGTTTTTGAGTGGACACTTTAAAATGTATTAACAAATTTTTTGTACTTCACACAACCAGGACTCCGATCAGACAAATACAAAGCTTTTCAGCAAGGTGCCCTGAAGTCCTCTGCAGAAATCAAAGTATGTCATTCCAAAGCTGTCATTTCTAGCAACATATTGACAGCTCCTGTTCATCATCTTGATATACAATAGATCCAGGAGGCAAATCTCAGCCCCTGAACAGACTACTAGCCCAACTAGTAGTAGGTCCAAATTTCAAGATGAAAATCTATCCTGGTCTTTTTTTTCCCTTTTAGAAGTAATCAACTAATTTGGACAAAGGGTTAAATGTTTAAATTAAATGTTTCTGGATAGCTAATAAACAACTTTGTTAATGGAGCGCACTTCAAATACCTGTTTGAAGCCTGTACACAAGAGTTAACAGAGCATAAAAACACAGCACAGTATGTGTTAGTCTACTTGTAATGTACCTCTTTTAGGTTTGAAATTTCAAGAATTTCAATTCACCTTCCTACTCCTCTTGTGCTCTTCAGAGAAACAAGGGTCTCAATTCATTTGGTATTAGTTAGCCATGATGTATTTTTGCTTTGCTAGTCCTCTGGGTTTAGTTACTCTGTTACAGTCAGGACTGCTGTAAGTGCCTAGAAAGTTTATATAACTTCATACAGACAAGCTATTATGCAAAGTGACAGTGAGCTGCACAAATCCATTACAGAAAATTTCACTGACCTGTTACATCTCTTTTTAAACTGCTTCAAACTTTTAATAAGCACAATCAAAAAAAAAAAAAAAAGGAGTTTATTACTGTGGCCAGTCTGACTTGCTTCTCCATCAAGATTAACATTTAGCTGGTTTGATTTAAGTGAAATAGTTTTTGTTATGGCTTTGTTGTTAAGACTTTCGGTACTTTCACTTTTCTGGAGATTTAAAAGAAATACTATTACTAAAATTCCCCTCAACTTACTTTTAAATCCCTTTAGAATTTGGTAAAGTGAACCGTTTCTTTTACTAATTTCTCAGTAAACTGCTTAAGCAGATCTGTTATGCTTGAGAGCACTAAGCAGTGAAAACTCTCTTATTTGCACAAAAAAATCTCTGAAGTTTGTGATGCCATTACTACCCTGAGGACACAGAGGAACACAGAGATTTTTTTTTTTCCCTCAAAAATTTGTTTCTCCCCATTTTCTACTTTCGTATTTGAATTTCAAACAGTAAGAGCAGACTGTTTACTCCATATTGGCTGCGACACACAGAGCATTCCGTATTCTGAAAATAACTCAAGCTACCTTCCTGTTTGTTGTCAAAGATGCACATACTTTTTCTTTTCTGCCTTTCAACAAATATATTTACCAAACTGTCAACATTTCTGTTAGGACAAAGCATCCCCTTACCATCTGTCTGTACTCTACTTTAGCTAGATCATTTGTACATTAAAAATCCAGGATATCTAACCCATTTCTCAATCACTTATTTGAAGCACGTCCTTGACTTGTACCATTCTTGTTTGCTCTGAGAAGTCTTTTGTATTTACAGTATTAGAAGCAAATTCCACAGAAGCAAAAATAACAAAACAATTATGTATCAGCTTAATTAAGGCACTGCTATCTGGCATGTAGCTTTTGGTGCCCATTATAGCCACACCTTTTGCTACGTAAACAAAAAAAATTACACAGCATAAAAGTTTTATTACAGTCACACCTAAAAAGCTGCTATCAAAACAGAAGGTGAAAAGTTTTTGTGCAAGATGCTGCACTCAGCTACTTTCATGAGGGAACTTACAGAAATACTATAAAAATATACTGAATATGATAAAATAAAAGAGGGACTTGAGTCCTACCACAACTTAACTCACTTTCAAACACAAAAGTGACTGCAGTCATCAGCAAACTACATCTTTATGTTCTTCCCTGGTTCCTATTTTAATCTCAAAATACAAAAAGAAAAACCTATTTTTTCACAAGACTGAAACTAAATAACACTCTGTTTTGAATTATGTATACACATTTTCAAACATTTTCAAGTTTAAAATTTTTAGATAGAAATCACTTAAAACCAGCTCTCCACATAAAGAGATTAAATGGAAGAAAATCCACAAAGTGAGAAATGCAATGCTTGAGAGGCAGTCTTCTGGTGAACTAAATCCAACCCAACAGTGCAGGCCTATCTGGGACCTGTGCTACTAAAATCAGACCTTAAAATATATTACTGTAGGCTATAAAGCCATGACTTCGCATGGAAAGCAGCATTTCCTGAACCTGGTTGTTATCTCAAAGAAAGGTAAGCTCCTTACCCACCATCCTGTTTCTTCACTTTATTTAGACAGCCATCTCGCTATTGGCATACAGCTACCTAGTATCAGATAGCTCAAATTCCAGAATCTCTAAAAAATGCTGTTCTGAAATAACTACTCCAGAAGAGCTCTTTTGTACTTTACAACCTTCAATGGCTTACAAGATGCTCCTATTAAAGCAATGACAAAGTAACAAGAGCCCTCACGATGAATGGAGATGTGTTTATTGGCATACTCAGTTTCTGAAGAACCAGGCAACTACATATCAATACAAATACAATTAAAAGCTGAAACACTGGCACGGGGGAGTGCACCTTAACCAATAAAATACAAGGACATGGTCTTGTGTTAGCTTAGGATTTTCCTGCTTCTTTTCAGACACAGACAAAATCAGTTAAGTCTTTAATTTTACCCAGCTACTAACTCTGCAAACATCATAAAGGGCTCAGTTCAGGCTTAATTCCCTTTATATGACAGACTCCCTACTATCAACAGTATTAAATTACCTGGCCAACCTAAGAGTAACTGCACTCATGACATCTACATTATAAATGAACTAACTACTCTGCCTGGTACAGAAATCTCAAGTTACTAAATGAAACAGCAGAGAATGAAAAACCTCACACTTTCTTAGAGTTTTTATACAGCACCAAATCTAACAAAGACACTCCAAAATTATATTCTCAAAGGAGGCTAAAAAGAGTAAAGCATATCTGTGAATGATTCCCCCAGTCTCCCAGCAAATGCCTGAGGAGGCCTGAACTGAGGGTAACCACTGCTTCACATGCCTTACTAAAAAGTATAAATAGGACTATAACCTGCAGGACGTTTCCTTCACAAATTCAGCTTTATTAAGGCCTCCAAATTCTTCCCCTCCAGGAAACACAACACTATTTCTCTATCCTGTATTTCTGTGGTTGATTGCCCCTTCCTAAACACAGGCAAAAAACTCACTCACTTGTACTCATTCCCCTCTCACAAGTTTCCAAATCTTTAAAGTACTTTGATTTACACTACCACAATCAGAAAGACCTGAAATCTCTTATAGTTTTGTGCCTTCTATAGATTTAATCATCATACTACTTCATTAGGGAAACTGTGAAAACCATTAAAAGTATTTGACAAGGGAATGGCCTCCTTCGTCACAACAGCAGCTCTTCCCAGCTTTCTTTCCCAAGCAAAAACATCCTAAGGAAAAGAACTGAAGTCCTATTAAGCAACATATAAGATTATCAACTGATCCTCTTGTATACAGTATGTCTATCAGTCATTACTGAGGTTAGATTACTTCAACTATTTATCCTTGACAAACTGATGCTGTCTTTTACTCAACTATTATATTCTACATACTTACAAACAGCTTTAGTGCCAGAATCTTTTCCAGCAATTCAAAAAGAAGAGGAGTTTGCCAATCCATAGCTCTGCCTGTTCTTCAAACATTAATAATAAAGACAGCCACCATGCTTCTGGTTTTTCTGTCTGTGGTACCTCAGACATTTCTATACTAAAGACTTTTTTCTTGTTCTTGAAGCATTCTCAGCTGGAGATCAAACAGATTTGGAAAAGCTGCATTTCTAGACATCTTGGACATTTCAGTTGAAACACCTGAAAAACCAAGCAGCCTTATTCTGTATTTTCAAAGATCATAATCACATCTGAAAAAAACCTGTCACCAAAAAAGTTGCCAAACTATGAAAGGGATATTAGAGACAGTCAAGGACAGAACTGAGAGCCTCAACATACCAAAAGAAACATTTGCGCAACAGCATCTCCCACCTCAAGCTGAATTAGACAACTCACCTGCAAGTACAAAAGCTGCCATCTCCAGCAATGTATCAATGGCCAGCTCAATTATGAGCTTCTGCCTTTCTCCTAGCACTTACTGAGGTTCTACCAGCACATTTCACTTGGCAAGAAAACCCAGTGTTTAATTCCTGAAGCCTGCCCTACTCAGCAAAATTATGCTGTGAAGAATCATAAAGACCGACTTCGCTCTACAGACATGATTAAGCCTTTAGTACCGGTAGAACTGCCCCACACTAAGAGCCCTTGACACTTCTATCTTTAAACAACAAAATGGGCTAACTTTCACTTCAGAACTCATAAAGAGAGAAGAACGAGATGCAAAGCAACAATAAAAACAGTCCCTTCAGATATTTCAATATCCAAGCCCGCAGGGTGTTGCGGGGATTTCTTTTTGGTCGGTTTCAGGTTTAGGGGAGGGCTGGCATTGTGGGTTTTGTATGATTGGTTGGTTTGGGTTTTTCTGTTTACTTTTTTATTACACACTGGCCCTTACAGCTTGGGGGAAATAGTAGGTATTTATAAACAGACAACAAAGAGCTGCTTTATCTCAGTACAGTGAAAGGGCTATCTAAAGAAAGAAAATAGCCACAAACTGCCCAAGAAAACCAACCAGAGAAGTTATCTGATTGCACTATTTGAGAGAAACAACCTCTGAGATTAGTGAAGAAAGCAATTTGCATGGCTTTGCTCTTCTAAGACACACTAGTCAGTCTATGTACAGACTGATACTTTATTAGTACCTCTCAGTTCAACTATTTCGCAATGAAGAAAAATTTTAAATCGACTAAACATTTAACTGATAAGAGATCGATATTTACAGAAACAAGTTTTGTATCTTCTAATTAAAAGAAAAAATAAAATGCTGTGCTGACACCACTCAAAATAGCAGTACTCTCTGCTGATTTTGTAGCAGACTAGGTTCTACACATATGCACTAAATGAAAGACAAATGCTCGACCAAGGAACATTAAGATTTTTGTGTTCAAATGCAAGCAGGGACCATCAGTACAAAAGCATGGCAAGCTCATTTGCTGTACACGGTGCTGTCTTGTCCTCTACTAAAGGATCACAGCGTCATCAAGGTTGCAAAAGACCTCCAAGATCATCAAGTCCAACCTTTAATATATTAAGTAGCACAGAGGCCGAAGGTTTGAAACAGTTTAGCGAAGTATGCTGAAAATAACACACGGAAGAAAATAACTCGCTTATCGGAGGAACTGAAATAGAGTCAAATACAAGTGTTGTACAGTTGCAAGCAGAATCTAAAAAAAGAATAGAAATCGCTATCTGGGCTACCAGACATGCACTCACACAAAGCAGGTGTTAGTAAGGCAGTCACATGACTACTGCCCCAACACTGCATTCAGACAAACAGATTGTGTGTTAATTTCTAGATTGTAAAAAATAATTGGATTTTCCACAAAATCATCTTTCGATTTCCCATACATTAATAGAGAAGAATGACATGATTCACAAAGAAAAAAGAGGCTGAAGAAAAGGTGAAATAAACTCAGGGATTTTTTAAAACAAAAACTCCACCTCTTTTTCTTCTTATTGTCTCCTTAAATAACCTTTGAACAACTGTTCCGTGACATAAGCTAAAACTGGAAACGGTTAAAAAAATATTTTTTAAAGAGTATATCAATGTTAATTTGAGCCACATCATTCTCTGTACGTGACGTGAAGTTGTGTACTCTTTGCACGGGTTCCATTACCACCCTCAATTTTACAGGCACGTCTCTCCATCGTTATGCAGTAAACAAAGGATAGCATTTCCAAGCAAGTGGTTGACTAAGAGCAGGGTTGTAGGTGTGTTCAGAATTAGTTCTCCATTCCCACCAATTTCAAAACAAGCAGTCTGGGGGAAAAAACGCAGGGAAGAGCTGCATTGCTGAAAGTCGCGCTGGCTGTGAATCACGGCGTGAAAAGATTGCAGGGTTTGAGCAAGCATGGTGACGGTCAGAACCAGCCACACACGGGCCCGTTCAGGTCTTCCTGGAGAAAACCTTCCAGGGTGAAATGTGCCGGCGCTCCGCGCCCGGCCGTGTGCGCACAGGCCTGTGCGGCACAGCACCGAGCTCCGCCGACACGGAACCAACACCGAGCTACGTGCTCGGGGTCCCTGACGGGCGGGCGATACTCGGCGTAAGAGCCGGGAAACGAACGCGCCCACCTCCTCACCCAGCACTGCCCCGCGACCACCCTTCCCTCCCCGTCCTTGTCACATGGGACGTGCCC
>VWZT01000389.1:20733-55502 GCA_013397055.1 Pachycephala philippinensis
TCCCGGGCGAGGCAGCGGAGCGGGGATCACACGTGTGTTGTGTACGCGCGGCCCCGCGGGTGGTCCCGGGAGTGCGGGGACGGTGCCCTTGGGGCTGAGGGGAGCGCGGGGCCGCCCTTGTCCCGCCCGCAGCGGCGGCAGCCGAGCGGGGCTCCCCCCGCTCCCCGTGCATCCCGCGCCGCCGCCCCGCCGTGCCACCGTCCCGCCCGGTGCTGTCGCGGCTGAGTCCGGGGTTGGTGGTGTTGGGAGGCTGCCGTATCCCGCCGCCTCCATTGGCTCCGCTCCCCGGCCCCTCGCCCGCCCCATCCGGGAGCGGGGCGCGCTCAGTCGGTCCCTGGCGGGATCTTCCCCAAAGTCTGCCGGAGCGCGTACACGCCTGCGCTGTGCCGCTGCCTGAGCTTCCAGCGCCCGCAGCTCCCGCACTTGGTCGCCCTGCGTGTGGATGCGGAGTGCGAGTGACTGAAATGCTTCAAGGATCCCCACCCTGTGTTTGGTGTGAGTCTGGCAGTGCCCTCAGAGCCTCTGGGTTTTGCTGTGTCTGCAGAAAACACCTCCAGGAGATCCCATCCTCTAGCACTAATGTTTCCACCAGCTTGGAATGGGACTCCGGCAAGACCTCGGAGCTTCTCTCGGGCATGGGAGTGTCGGCCCTTAAGAAAGACAAGCTGGGCAATGAAAACACACCACAGGACCTGCTGGTGTCGTCGCCCTGTCTTCCTCCAAAACGGCAGAAGGTGAAGGACAGCGAAAAGGACTTTATTATCCTGCGCCGGCCATGGCTGCTCCGAGAGGCAGAGTCAGGTACCGTCACCCTGGTCCATCTTCTGCTCGCCCTTAAGCAGAGATGGAGAGTGGGCATCACAAATCCACCCCACTTTGCTGTTTACCTTTTTTTTGCTCTTACCCAGCAGAATGTCACTTTTAGATCTAGTGGCTTTCAGGCTTGGGGTGATAAATCCTGTTTTATGTATGCATTTAAACAGGGGTGGTGTGTCTGGCTTCAGAATTGTGGCCCACAAAAAGCGTGGTTCTCTGCTGCCTACCTTCCCGAGCTCCTGTGTGTGTGTGCTGGGGGGCTGTGCTGCATGTCCTTGTGTCTGTCTGCTCTTGTGTGTGGGTCATGGGTGGCACCTTGGCCCAGCAGGGCTCTGTTGTGAATCGGTGTTTTAAGGTCGCTCAAAGAATCAGCAGCAAAGCTAACAGCAAAATGAGGTTAAATAGAAAAGCAAAAGTGTGACAAAGTTTGTTGGCAATGTTCACTCAATGTTCACTAGATGGTTAAAGCACACAGAGAAAAAGCAAGCTAAAATCAATCAGTCTAAAACCAAAGTCAATCCGAAAATTATCTCTTTGGAGGTGGGAGGGGAGGGGTAAGTAAGGAGTGCAGGCTGAGGTGTACCATCGGGGCTGTCTCTCAGCTGCTGATGGAGACAACCTCTGAGCAATGTGAGGGACTGTGCCAGAGAGCTACAGGGAAAGTACGCCAAAGGGTGGAAGGCTGTTGGGCTGGAAAGGGACTAACAGGGAAATAGCAGGGCTCTTGGACACTTGAAGAGGGGGTTATGGAATGCTGGGTTCCTTTCCTTGGTGTCAAAATGTGGTTTTAGTATGTGTGAGTATGGGATGCGAAATAAATAAGCAGCTCTTTCCATACATTACTCTGTCACACAGAAGGTGGGAATGCCTTCAGACAATCCTGTTTTTATATAAGATGGAGTGCTGGGTCAAAGGCAGCTGTTACTGAGCTCCACCACCCAGAAATCTCCCATGTGAATCACGACATCTTCTGGAGCCCTGTGAGAAGCTGCGATTGCACCGTATCATTTCAGATAATTCTTGGGAGTGGTGATAGCATGCTAGGTGTTTTAGGAAGCAGTTTGTAGTATCTGATTTTTCCTGTGTATCACACAAAAGCATAGCTTACCTTGGGCTCCCTTCTGGGACCTTTGCATGCATAGGAGGAGTGGGCATTTTAGCAGAGGGGGAGAAAAAGCCCAGAGAATCATACAAGCCTTAGATTACGAAGGCAGTAACTAAGATGCTTTTGTTTCCCAAATGAGTATGTGAGTAGTGTCCATGGCTTTAGTATTTATACAAAGTTGATATTACAGGAACCTTTGCATTTGCCAGCCTAGACAAAGATGGTAAATTCATACGATGGTGAGCTGCACTGGTTATGAATAGTGGGCTGATGTATATATTTTTCTATAGAGAAACTGTAGAGGTGTTTTTAACAGCCAAACCAAACAAGGCATCTGACCAGCAGGCAAAAATGAACCAGCTTTAACTAGAACGTGTTTTGTTCTTTCCCTAAAGGTATTTCCTTGGATGCACTTCCAGATGAATTGCTTTTGGCAATCTTTGCCTATTTGCCCCTAAAGGACTTGCTGAAAGTTTCTATGATTTGCAAGAGATGGCATCGACTTTCGTAAGTATTACTTCTCATCATTTAGTACTAAGGAAAATCTTTGTTTCCATAGACAACTAAGTGGTCTGGTTCTCATCTTATTTCTATGTATATAATTCAATTTGTGCCATATGTGGGTATGTATAACCAAAAGATGCCTCACATATTTTAACATTATTATAGTCTATTAAATAGCTTTCCCTTCTCTCAGTCTGTTTTTGACACTGAAAACTTTCTGTGGTTGTACTCATAGCTTGGACCCGTTTGAACTCACTAACAAGTAAAATTCTGTGCCTTAGGTTTGATGAATCTCTCTGGCAGACTCTTGATTTGACTGGTGGGAATCTGCTGCCAGGAGTGCTTGGACACTTGTTGCCTGCAGGTGTTACTGTGTTTCGCTGCCCGAGATCTTGCATTGGGGATCCGTTGTTTAAAACAAGCAAGTAAGGCTTTTTCTGCGTGTTCTGCAGAAGCTGTGTCTCAAATATTCACAGTCTTTCTTTGTGTTTTTGGTTTTGAGGTAGTAGCAACCAGCAGCAGTGTTTGTGCTGTCTCGGGAGTGTGGAAGAGCTGATCAGTGGTTAGGCATGTGTTGAAACAGGAGGATCTGCACTCACCTGTCAGTTATTTAAAACCAAGTTGATGTGATTTCTTTTTTTTTTCAAATATCAAGCACCATAGTGCACTTGCAGTTTGTATCTTGTAGAACCAAGAATTATTATCTCCAGCATTCTTATATGGTACACTCAAAAAATAATTTTAACTTCAGCAGGATAGACTTTCAGGTGTTACAAGAAATCAGTAGAAATACTTTCTGCAAGTTTTGCATGCTTTTAGTGTATGGGATATATTTGTGATGTGGGGAATTTATGGAGCAGGTTTTAATGCAATTTTAGTAACCTCACCTTCTTTGTCTTTTTTTTTTGTTTTTAGTCTTCTTAAAATTCAGCACCTGGATTTGTCAAACTGCACAGTGTCTGTTGCAGATCTCCACAGTATTCTTTGTCTGTGTGAAAAGCTGCTGAACCTCAGCTTGGAGGGTCTAGTGCTTTCTGACAACATCATCAAGTGAGTGACATGTGTGGGAATATTCAGTAAATACCTTCTGTTTGCTGCTATCATTTTGTGCAGGCTAATGAAAGAATGCAGTGGAAAGGTGTTCATTGTGGGAGTCTTTTGAAATGGCCAGTTGTAGGTGCCTTTTTTTTTCTTTTTGTTTTTTTGTTTTTTCTTTCTCCCGGTTTCCCAGAGTAGCAGGACATTGGAGAAACTGCTCCCCTCTCTAGGGTTTATGTGTCCGTGTAAGCTGTACAGCAGAGCTACTTTTATTTCCCCATTTTTGTGCTCCCAAGAGAACTTTGTGTTTGGTGTGCAGGTTCTTTTCTATTCCAAGGGCTCTCAGTGGCTCTCCCATCAGGTGCTCGTTGTGCTTCTGCACTGTTGCTCACTTTTTTGTTGAATTTCACTCTGAAGTCCTGGAAGATTAGAGAGTCTGTCAAGCAGACAGTGTTTTTTGGGTAGACTGCAAAGACCCTAATGGGTGTGCAGTCAACCTCCTGTTCAGTCACACTGAGTGACTCTGGAGGTGCCAGGGACCATAGGTCAGATGGCAGAGACTCTGGCTCTCCTGCTTTCTGATGCTTTCCTCACTCCAGGGAGGGGGCACCAGCATACAAATAAACCATTTATTTGATACTGGGTAAAAAGTGTCTGAAAACTGGGTTCTAATCAGGCACTAATGATGGAATTTTATTGCCTTCTGAACAAATGTAGATACTGAGTGTAAGGGTTCTTCCAGGTTTTGTTAACTGCATGTGTGCTCTAGTCTTGCAAACAGATGCATTCAGAGGATGCTGTTTGGACATGTATTTTGTTCTGGAATAACCTCCATCTTGCAGAGGGGTGATACCAGAAATGGGATGGTTGCTTTGTCTTTGGTAGAGGTGTAGTCATCTCTGATAAGCTGTGGTGTATGTTTATTGGCATACAGCAGGAAAAGGTGAAAAGAAACTATTTCCGTGTAAACTTAGTAGTTTATAAATATGCAGCCTTGTCAGCAATGTCAAGTAAATGGACAGGTATCCCTTTCAGGGTTGTGCCTTGATGCAGCAAGTACAGAGTTGAGACCCTTGGCGACTCAGGTTGGTCAGTTGATTAAAGATGCAGTACTTCATGTTTAATGAACAATTCCCTGCCCAGGAAATTAGGTCTTAAAAATAGTCGCATCCTAGCAAAGCAAGCAGTAGAAACATATAGAGCAAGCAGGCAATATAAACATATAAATTTTATCAGATTTTTCTTTTTTTTCTCTCTACAGGAGCGTTGCTAGGAATCCCAATTTGATACGACTAAATCTCTGTGGGTGCTCAGGGTTTTCTGCAGAAGCCTTGGAGCTGATGTTGAGCAGCTGTTCTATGTAAGACAAAACCAGTTTTTGCTATTCCTGAAAAAAAGGATTTATTTTTTTTCCTTAGGCATCCGAGTTATACTTCTATCTAATACTTTTTTTAAATGTCCCTGTTACTGTTCCTAAATGCCTAACAGTTGATTATTACGTAAATAGTCAGGTAATTTCTTTCAAGCTGTTTTCTCCTTTAATAGCAAAGACGTACTTTGGTAGTTTTTCATGAGTTTTCTGAATCAACTTTTTGGGTGGGTAAACACCATTTGTGTTCCTTTGATATCATGTAAATATGATTTTCAGTATGTGATTCTCGCAAAGATGAACTGTGTGTTTTGAAACTGGAAAGCGGAGTTCCAGAGCTCCCTTTGCAATCAGAGTACACCATGAGTGGCAGAGAACACTGTGCCTTTCCATGATGGAATAATCCTTCAGTAACCTTCTAGTTTATGAAGGGCTGTGTTCAGATTGACAGCTCCAGTGATTAAACCATCTGCTGGCAGGACGTCATTGAACTGGGCCCCAGTGAGTTTGGCATTTATATCCCAATCTTTCTGCTGACTTCCTGTGACCTGCAAGACAACATACGTAATCTTTCCTTCTGCAAAAGCATGTTTTTTAATCAAATTGCGAGTTAGTGGGCAGGCAGAGCCTTAATCTTTCCGTTGCTTGGTCTGATTACTCAGATCATGAGCTCTTTAGAGGATGGCAGTCTGTGCAGTGCACAGTGAATAGCAGATGGCAAACCTGATCCCAGGAATGCTAGTGGCAATTTAACTGTTTTTTCATTTTATGTAGAGAGTGCCAGCTAAATGCTCTGGTTGTGCATTCACTGTGTCTTTGTCCCTTGGTTACAGCTACAACACCTGCACACAGAACAATACTTTGTCCCAGCCCCATGGTGACAGGCTGTAGGTAAATCAAGCACATAAAGAGAGTTAAGCTCACAGCATGACCAGTGTTTATATAAAACGATGAATTATTTTATGCTAATTAGGATTAATTGGTCATCTGACCAATGCTAATAATGGATGGTGGTTTTTCCTCTCAATGTGACCATCTGTTCAGTTGTAACAGATTCAGGTCACAAACACGATGAAAAGACAGTGTCTCCTTGTGGCAGTTCCTGGAGAGAGCCTTCACTTCCTAAGATATTACCGAATCCTTCCAGTTGAAAGTGGCTTTGGGAAGTCACTTTAACCCCTTTCCCAGATCAGGGGAAAAAAATCAGCGCTGTCCTGGTGGATGAGGATTTTCTCTGGTTGGATCTTGAAAATCTCCAAAGACAGATTCTGCTGAATAACCTGCTTCATTCATTAGTGCTTAATTATTGTCATACTAGAATTTCTAGTCATGAATACAGGAAGTTGGCAGTAGGCATGTTACAAGTATTTGCTTTAAAAGTATCAACTATAATAGAAAATACCAGAACCTGAAGGACTGCATTTCAGCCATTCTTGTTAACAGCTCTCTGTTCATTTGTGTGTAGGCTGGAGGAGCTGAACTTGTCCTGGTGTGAATTCACAGCCACTCATGTCAAAGCAGCAGTCAATCATGTTACTTCAAAAGTCACCCAGTTAAATTTAAGTGGGTACCGAGAAAATCTACAAATAGCAGGTAAGCAGCAGTGTGACAAACCTTTATCCCACTATGAGATAAAGCAGCAGGCTTTACATTTTCTTCTGGTTGGCATTCACTATATAGAAGAGTCATGTACTAACAGTGACTGTTGTGCTCTGTATAGCTTGAAGTTCTTGCTGTCAGAGACTCTTACTCATATTTCTGGCTCAGTCATGAAGGGTGAGATGATTTTTCTTCTGAATTTAACAGTCAAGTGAAAGCTCGTTTCTCCTTCAGCTGAAAGGAACAGACTTACTTCTGAAGTAAGTCCTGGAAGCAGGACTTTGTGTGCTATGAATTAGCTCCAGGAACAGTAATCTGGAAGGCTTTCTTAAGGCTTCTGCTGTTCTGGCTGCTGAAAGCATTTTCTGAAAGAGAACAGTTGTAGTTAAGTGCTTGAGTTTCAGACTGACATCCAGATACCAGTTAATTTGGAAGGCACATTATCTCAGTAATCAACATTTAACCATTTACTTGCTAATAGTTCTAGGAAGAACTAATTAAGTGTTAAGTTGGAGGGTAATAGAAAAGGCAGATGAGTCTAGATTTGTGGGAGGGTACGTCAAAATGAACAAGAGCATAGTTAAAGGGTGAAAGTTCTTTCGTGGTAAAGAGAATTTAATTTTCGCAATGAGTGAATATGACAATAGGACATTGGATGACATACAGAGGGTGACCTCTCATTTCTGTTTAAACATCACACAGACCCCTTCACGCATTCCCTTTGTGGGGAAATAGGCAAATTTTCTTATCTCAGCCCCAAACCCGTAAACAAATATGCTACATAATCTTATCCACATCAGGAATTTGAACCTTTGGGCCTCTAATTGGGCCATTAGAGACCATGTGCTGACCTCTTCTGTTTGTCAGACACTTTCTCTGAGTGACTTTACTCTATTTCAGTGCAATGTATCAGGCAAAAGACTTCAATAGTACATTAATCATCATCATTAAGGTATTGTTTTGTTTAGTTTCTGCACATGAATTCTGAAATACCAAAATTCTCTTGCACGTTGTTGAGCACCTTGCAATGGCTTTTAGCCACAGGTGATTCAGTGCTACTTGCAGAAAATGAAAAGAAAGTCTCAAAAATTTAAATCAGGGAAACCATAGCTTTTTGTCACGAGGAAAGAACTTTTTGTGGGTAAAAATGGAGATGCCTAATGGATTTGGGGCTGTGAAAGGGTATTTTATGTATGGAAAATTTTTGTTACTTTTTCACTACACGTACGTATTTCAGGCAGCAGCTCACCATTACTATGTCTCAGTAGATTTCACAGAAATGCCATTTGAATTACTCTCTTGCTAAGTTGATGGTTAGTGCAGCTGACTTCTAGGGACAATTTGCTGAACTAAACTTATCTGTTTTGCTGAGGGTTAAAAGAAGCCCAGATAAGGTATCTTGATAGGCATAATCATATGCTGTAAGTCTTACGCATATATCTTTTAGTTTAAAAATTGTGCTTTATTTGTGGGGTTCCAGTAGAGAGATAGAAGTGAACATGTGTGGAAGTGAGTAGGCTGTGTAAAACACGTTCATCTTGTTACTGGAAGAGGGACTGACTCTGTGTGACCTCTTTTCAGATGTGAAAACGCTGGTGGAAAGATGTCCTTTGCTTGTCCATTTAGATCTCAGGTAAGAAGACCTGTGCAGGCACTCCTTAAATCCTTATGGTTCAGGGGATTAGCATTGAGGCAAGGTTGTGTAGCACTGCGCATCCAGGAGATACCACTCAAGCTAAACCTACAAAAGATTTGCTATCTGGCATGACCTAATCTGGAGCAGGTAAGTAACCTGAAGATGTCTTTGTTATCCCAACATAAATGTCAGATACCTACAGGATTTGTTAACTAACAAGAGATGGTAGTCAACAGGTAGAATGGAAGGAAGGATTTAGATGCCTAGAGTTTATTAGCCTAGCACCCTAGAGAGGGTTTAAGTCATCTCCGATACAGTTTGTTACTTGGCCATGTAACTAAAAAAAAGGTGTATTTTGGTTTTGACCTAGTCAGTTACAGTTTATGCCTTTTCCCTGGTCCTAGAAGTAAGAGCTAGATATGGCTAAGGGATTAAAGAGTTTTTACTTTGTTATTTCATAAGGATCCTTATGGTGCAACAGTTTGCCAAGGTGGAATACCCCGAAAGGCACACACACGGTAGATCGCGTATATAATTTTATAGACCTTGCAAATTAGCACATCTGACAAAGATTCCCCAGTGAGAGGCTTAAATGGGTGGTGTGACATCTCCCTATTCTAAAGTATTCCCCCCAGATGGGCCTAATCTTACTTTACAGGATATGTTCTAGAGAGGGCCTTGGTTTTTCAAGATAGTGTAAGGCTTTCTGGCCTCCAGCTGTAAGGCCTTCAGGATGTTTGGTCTTCCAGCCTAGCAGAATTCCAGGACTATGCGAAGATACCAGGCTCAAAGAATTACAAGTATGTGTGCTAAGGATACTGAGAATACATAAAAGGTATATAAAAGGAAAAGGCAAAAAAAATCATCATGGCATCACAGTAATTTGAAATCTGTGTGAAGAACTTGCCTATTCATGGCATAAGTTCTGCTGCAGAGAATCTATGTGAAGAGAAATCTGTGCTTCACTGCCCTTCAGTGAAAATCGAAATTCGTCCCCCCACAATACATACACTAGAGATGAGTTGCTTCCATATTCAGCAAAAACATACTTCAGTGGTAGAAAAAGTGGATGTTTAATAACTTTCTCTGCCTGAATTTTGGAAATACCAGATTTACTGCTGCTTTATACTTAAACCTTTATTTAATGTGTTCTCTTAATGTGTTCTCTGTGCAGTGACAGCATGATGTTAAAGCCTGAGTGTTTCCAGTATTTTAAACAACTCATGTTCCTACAACATCTGTGCCTTAGCCGATGTTACCAGATATCACCTGCTGCCTTAGTGTAAGTAACCTCTAAACAGCTTTGGTTTGCTGTTCATGTAGAGGGTAAGTGAATTTACATATGCTTTATTTTACGTTTAGAATTGCAAACTGTTTCACAAAACTTACTGGTATGAGGAATTGGGAATAAAACTTAAGATAAAATAACCTGACTGCTAGACCCTGTACCTTTTGAGAATCCAGACTGGAACCAAAGCTGAGATAATCTTTCAGTGGTGTCAGTCTGTACTCATGGAACTGGCTGCTCCACGCATGCCTCGTGTCTTCTGTTAGTGGCATTATACCAGGGGTACTCATTGCTGGAACAGGAGATTGCAGTCCTGCAGTGACCAGTACCAATGTCAGTGCCAGACTTCTGAGCATGCAGCAAGGTTTGGAAAAGTGGGCAAGAGGGACAATACTGGCTGGACTAGTAAGCTGTGTGTATTTGCTTTTGTGTGCACCTTTATCAGTTATTGATTGTGACTGAAACATGGCTTAGAGTGACTTGTTCATGAGGTCATTCTGCCTTTTATTAGTATAGAAGCTTCCAATCCTAATAGTTTCAGGAAGGATGTCAACCCAAAGCAGATGGTCAACAAGAAAAAAGGTTGCGAGAGGAACAGCACTATTGAAAATGAGGATTTGAAGAACCTTTTCTGTAGCAGCATGTGACTCAGCCTTTAGATTTTGTCCAGTACTTGCTTGTAAGATACACCGTTCAGATGATGACTGGGAAAATGTAAAGCAATCAAGAAGCTGGGTCTGGCTACTCACCAAAATATTCCTACAAATTGGAGACCGACTGATAGTACTCGGGGGCTTCTGTCCTCTGAGCCACATCCTGGAACTTCATCTGGGCGATTTCCTCCACTTGTTCTAGGTTTTTAAGTCCAGGGATATGAAAGGGGAAGGATCAGTTTGTTTTCAGTCTGTGAGAGAGATTAGCAAAGAAATTTATTTAGCCAGTTTCCAGAAGTATCAGTACAGCATACTAGTTTCAACTAAATACGTGCTTAAGTAGTTTACCCTCTTCTAAAAAATTAGTAGAAATGGAGTTATCTAGCTTGGGTACAGGCTGAAAAAAACCCCAAAAAATGTTTTCAGTTTCATGATTAATTTAATATTTTTCCAGAGAGCTTGGTGAAATTCGAACACTGAAGACTCTTCAGGTATTTGGAATAGTGACTGATAGCTCCCTGCAGCTCCTCGAGGAAGCACTGCCTGACATGAAGATCAATGGTTCACACTTCACCAGCATTGCAAGGCCAACTGTTGGCACTAAAAAGAGCCATGAGATTTGGGGCATCAAATGCAGACTGACACTGAGAAATCCTAGTTTCTTGTGATCATGTAAAATGCACCAGATGCCATGGACACACTGTGCGTTGAAGCTCCTTAGGAAAAAAATGCTGGAGCACCTTTTATCATAGTACTGTTACTGTCTAACTTGGTCTCACACCTTAATGTTGTTTCATAATATTTTATATTATTTTTGTACTTAAAGCCTTTAGAAATCTGATGATCTGTGAGCAATTACAGAGTATTTCTTTCAGTCTTTCTTTTTTACAGGGGATCTTTGAAAAAAAATATTATGAAACAAATCAATGTAGTTAAGTAATGTCAGCCTCTAGCAACTGTTTGCAACTTCTGGAACAGCTTGCAGAGGTGCTAGATATCTTTGTAAGGTTTATTAAGGAATTTTCAGAATTCAAAAGGAGTACTTAAGATATTAAATCTATTCAACTATGTAACTGAATAAAAGGTACAGTAGGATGAATGAATTAAACTTGAAAACAGTAAATTGGGGATATCTGCACAGAAGCAGCTAAGAGACAGCTCAATACCATACAAGTTAAGGAGCATAAAGGAGCTACAGTGAAGTTTTTATTTAGGAGGCCACAAAGGAAACTTTTGTCTTTAGTAGCCTTTATTTTTGGCCAAATACAGTCTGAAAAGCCCATTCAGAATTAGCATCTGTAAAAATAGATGCTAGTTATCCATTATTTCATGTTGTGGTCCTAGGTTTTCTGATTACATATTACAGAGCCTTAATGTAGCTTCTGTGAGCCTGATCATAGTTAAAACTTTCCGTAAAGAATAAGATCTTTCAACTGCAACTGAAAAATTGGTAGAGGTCTTGCAGGAGGAGGGCTCATAGGGTTCTAGATACGACCAAAAACCAGAACCTGGGACTGCAGTCTAAGAATGCTGAAAAGAAGAGATGCTTTGGTGCTATCAAGAGACATAAATTTTTCTTTTATAATAGTTTGTTTGTAGTAGCACTTCAGTTCTTGTATTTGTATCACTAACCACTATTGTCTAGTGTTGATTTTTTTTTTAAAGTCACAGGAGAAGCTGAGTAACTGTCCAAAAAGAAAAGAAAACCAAATAAAGGATAGGGACAGGTAATGACTTTAAATGAAACTTTCATCTGCATCTGTTACCAGGGTCCTCATGCATAAGCCTAGAATGTTCCAGCAGGTGTTTTAGCTGATAATTTCTATGGCAAAACTTGGACCCTGTGTAGGGCATAAACACATGCTGCTGTTTTTCCCATGCATACAGTAAGCAAGCAGCTGAATTTATTCATGAATGTTTCTAAGAGTAGCCAACATATTACTGTAGAGCTTTGCATAGATACAGCTTTTCCCATTGCAGTCTTGAGAAAAAGCATTCAAGAACGAATACCTGGTAGTGCAGAACAGATTAATTACTGTGGAAGGATTGTATGAATACTAGAATTTGATATTTAACTTGACTTTCTAGAGTATAGTAAATAAAGCATTATCTTGCAATCGAAGTTGGTTTGTTTTTTATTTAACAGTGTAAGGAGTTAATCATGGGCTTGTATCTCTTACAAAGGAGTTAATGGGCAGCATACCTTCTGAAAGTTGGAGGAGTGATGGGAGGTTGGAGGACACTGGATATACTACTGCCTCAGTTTGCTGCCTTAGAATTAAGCTTTAAATGACTTCAAGGAAAAAAAAGTAAATCTTTGGAGCACAGCATTATTGTAAATTCTTCTTCTCCCTATGCACAATGTAACTCATTGCAGCTTCTCTTGCATTTAATAAAGATCTAAGAAATTGCTAGGTTGTACAAAATGACTGATGGATGGGAGAATGCTTTCCCTGATTTGCCAGCAGCTTTGTGTCATGGGTTAAAAAGAGAAATTTCTCCAAGCAGTGTGTCAGCAATGGTGGTTTAGAGGACAGGGTGTTATCATACTTTCAGCATTTACTAGACTATGCTTTAAAACCCTGTGCAGAATTGGAACAGTATTAGGCCTTTGGCTAGAAGGAATAATTTTACATACCAGGTCCAGTGTTGGAAGGGGATCAACATCACTGTTGCCTGTCTATTTACTGGTTATGATGGCAGCTGTAGTAGACACATAATGAAAGCCCTCTGGATAACGTGCAAAACCGACCTTTTCCTAAGGGAAATAAGTTATTTTGTAGCCCTAAGCAATCCGTAACAAAAACTGCTACATTGGTAAGTCTCTGTACTACATGTAAATGCATGAAGGCTTACAAACCATTAGAACAACCTGAAACAGTAAGTGAGAAGAAACTGAGCACATGAAACACTTTTGAAGGTTGAAATAAGGCACAGGACAGCTTAATTTATCAATTAACCTTTTAATTTTTATTACATAATGTATAAACACCACTTGGAAAAAAGAAGAAGCAAAGAATAACAGGTCTAGTTTAGCAGAACACAGTGTAGACTGGCACTAAATGAAAATACCATGGACCTGACTCAGCAGGTAGAACGGGTGCAAAGATCACTGCCAGTCCATGCAGATGAAATCAGTGTTAAACCAATACTCAGTCCTGTCATGGAATACTGAATACCAAGTAAGCTGTCTGTACTGCAATCCTTTGTGATAAAGGATCCTTAAAAAGGGTCCTACAGTTCTTTAATAAAAGAAGGTAGCTGGTTACTAATAATTACAGATTTCTGAATCATTCTAATCAATTTAAGTGTTCACCAGTAAATGCTTTGACAGAACTGGAATTAAATACAGACAAAACCAGTAGAGGCCACTCATGAGTAGGTCAGGCTTCCATTTTGCTGAGTTAGGGATTTGACTGTGAAAATTTATTAAGTCCTAATCTAGATCATACTTTGGGTCTGTAGGGCCTGAAAACATTGCCTTTTAGTCTTGACATTCATCATAAGGAATGACAGGCATGTTTAAGAGGTATGCTTACTGATCAGATTCATCAGTTTCCATTAAAACATAAGAGCACACAAATGTCTAAATAAGCAGGGGGTAAGATTTCTGCCACAGATTTACTGTGCAGGTGTTCAATACCTAAATCTGATCTAAGAGTGGCAGAGTCCCAGGAACTAATAAATTAGTGTTAATGGCACTGGTGGGTTTGGGGTTTTTTTGAATCCTAACAGCATATTGACTATGTACTTGACATAGGCACATATTAAACAATCCTTAACTGGTTACAGATGGATTGAGAATAACTACAACACCCTAGTCTGTGTGCACACAACCTTGAGAAAGATTAGTCTTTTGTGTCTTTGCCTTTAGACAAGCTTTGCAAGTTATTTTAGACAATAAGAGCTTTATTCTGGTAGTTCCTGAACTTACCAACTTTTGAAAGCTTATTTGGCTACTTTGATTTTCTCCTCTAGGTCTGCAATCATAATAGCCAGTGTAAATAACTCTGCAGCACACTTAGAAGTGATAGCTTATTCAGAAATCTCCATCAATTTCACATTTTCCTAAAACTGAATGGTCTGGTCAAATCAATATGCTCTAAATTATGCTTTGAGTTCTATTCACTCTAAGTCTAGAAAGAAAAAACCCTTTGTCCATTTCCTCCACCAATAAAGAGAAGTTTACATTTTGCAAGTGGCAATAAATACACTGATTGATTGGCCACATGGGAGAACATTTCCATTAGACCTGAGAACATCTCTTACAGAAGTCTCTTCATTCAAAAGTCATTTGTCACTTTTGGAAACCAATCTGTAATAGACGAAACACCCTATTTTCAAGTCATGTAGCAGAAGAGTTCCTGCTGTAGGAATATTTGTGTTGTCAAATTCTGCTTCCTCACCTTTGCAATTATCAGCACAGACTTCAAAAAGCAGTGATAGTTCACAGTTTCTCTAAAAAATTTAAACATCTTCTTTAATCAGAGCTTTTTTTTTTCCCTGTTATCAACTTAATTACCTAACATGAGCAGATATATGTGAAATTAATTTGTTGTCATTTACGTATCAGTAAAATTCAGCATAGGATTGGAAATAAGTTTTCTGGAGAAGGTAAAAACATGCTGGGAAACTGGAAGACATAGGTATTAGATTGTGTTCCAACTCCTAGTACCCAGCATATCCCATTCTTCTTTAATTATAAGAAATTCAGAACCTAAAATTCCAAAACACTCAACTTAATAAGGCCAAATATATTTCTTAATGATATCCACTTACATACACCCGTGTCAATGATCATTTCCTTGCCAGTTAATCTATTCAGTGAAGGATTATATCTTACTCCAACATGATTTCTGTAATTTGTATATTCCTGATGAAGGGCTCAAAAAAACCTTTGGATTTCAAGTCCCTATCTAGCCAAACAGAAAAAGTAAAAGCTACCTCATTCACGATGTGTTAAACCAGACTTTTACTCTTGATGTAAGTCTACAAAGTAGAAAAAATACTGGAAGAACAAAAAAAAATTGCCACAAGTTGTATGAAACTACAAAGTTTTACAATTTTTGAAAAGCATACAAAAGGTTTGTATTTATATTTCTTTTACATCAACATCATGGTTTACCAAAATCTATATATCCTTGCATCAAATTGCTAGATTGACAGTCAACTTTTCTACAAAAGTGTATATATGAAGTATTTAGTTTCACCAGTCCCAGACTGTTACTAAAAAACTGTACATCTGAATATTTAGTGCTACTGACTTAATACTTGAACCCATTTACCTGTGTTTACAAAGCTTTCATGTTTGCCTTACAGGTTAAAATGTCAATTTTCACTGAAGTTAGAGGTAACACTTCAGACATATTTTACACTAGATGCAAAAAGAGCTTAAATATCAGGCTAATGTTTCCCCAACCCAAAGGAATGAAAAGCATTTCAAGCTTCCTCCAAATGCTCTTGCATCCGAAAAGGCCAACTTCCAATATAATGCAGCATTGTGATATCCCCATGGTTTCCCTCTATGGATCCATAAATGTTACAGCAAAAGACAATCAGGGTCCTTCATTCTTCCAGCAGAACAGTGCACAGTGAATCCTCCGTGTCAATCAGTATCGAAGCTATTGCCCCATCATTGAACTCAAAAGATGTTCCTCCATCCACAACCATACAAGCATCCCAACAACGGGAACGGACAGAGACTCTGCAAAAGTCCAAAATGTAAGTTATCACAAAACAGCTTAAAAATTTAAGCATTTCACACAAGCACTTAACAATAAAACTGGTTCTGGGACATTATTTTGCTTGGGCCAGTAAATGCTTAACCACCATGTAGCATGGTACTAAACACCAGAACCCCCTGAGTTATCAGTGCTTCGTATGGACTAAACAAAGAGTCCAGAGAGGACTGAAGGACTTAATTCCATGGAGTCTACTGCTCCCAGAGTCTCAGAACAGCCTTTAGTATAACACTTGGTGTTGAAATTTAGGTATAATTTTTAAAGAAAGCTACTGATGATCTCATTTAACTGTGATTTACTTGATCTTCACAGAAAAGTTCACAATTAATTTAAGATTCTAATACACAGTCTTCATCTTATGTGAAATACACATTTTCAAGTAGCAATGCTTGAGGTTCAAATAATTTTGGACATTAAGGTAGTCTATTTTGTTACATTAATCATTCAGAGAGAAGGGAAAGTAGTTACAAACACAAAGCTGAAGGTCAGATGTTTGCCAGGCAACTTCAAGAACTGCAGCATATTATTGTCAATATTAAGAGTCTGACTATACCATATTTAAGCTAAGAAGTTTAAATCTAAGCTTATAAAATTTAAGGCATCTCTTTTAGAGCTGAACAAGACAGAATAAAGAATTCGGCTCAGAGCTCCTTTAAACATTTGTTTTGATACAAAATGTTGAATTTACATTTAATTAAAACTGAAATACTGTACTGCTTTCAACAGTTCTATGTTATTGTTTGTATGTTCAGTTATTCTGATCATATAACTCGTGGCTGTACATACTTATATTTAATTGTGGCAAGCTCCATATATCATAGAACAGTTTAGATTGGAAAGGATATGCAAGATCATTGAGTTCAACCATTAAACAACCACTACCAAGCCCACCACTAAACTATATCCCTAAGTGCCATCCCTACATGTCTTAAATACCTTCAGGAATGATAATTCCACCACTTCCACAGGCAGCCTGTTCCACTGCTTTACAACCCTTTCCATGATGAAAATTTTCTTGACATTCAATCTAAACCTCCACTGGCACAAGTGCCCCAAGTTAAAATGTTGAATTACCAAATAATTCAGTTTGGAAATGCATTTAGTCCAATCTTCTGCTCAAAGCAGACCTTACTTCAAAGATGGGTTAGGTTGCTTAAGGCCTTGCCCAAGCCAACTTTTGGGATTGCCCCTAGTCTTGTCTCCTCCAGGCTGAACGAAAGCACTGTTTGAGTCTTTCCTTTACAAACCACGTGTTCTGGCCCCCTTATCCTCCCAGTGGCCCTTCCCTCAATTCACTCTGGTTTGTCAATGTCTGTGTCTCATACTGAGGGAAATGGCACATACCCAAAATGGGGCGCAGTGAGATTCTTTTATTCTGTAAGATTGTGCAGGGATCAAACATTAAAAAGCCATAACACAACTAGGAAACATTTTCTTCCTGCTATTACAAGAACAATACTCAAGTCACTTAAAGCACAAACTAGATGTTGAAACACTTCAAGGGAAGGTCCTGCATTGCTTATACTTTGACAGATAGACAGAATGAAGTAACTCTTCACTATTGCAGCCAACACTTACTTTGAAGAGAAGCCACGCTGACGGCTACTCGAGAAAACTCTGTTTACAATAGGCTCTCGAACACTGAAAAACATCTTTGGTTCCTCTGGACTGTAGAGCAGAGACTCATTGTAATCATTTGTTACTGTAAGTAGAGGAATCAGCCATTAGTTTTTCCAGAGAAAATTAGTTACTCTCAGAAACACACATTCTTCCAGGGAAGAGTGGCTTCTCTATCAAGAGGGAACATCAAGTCATGACAGATGTTTAATAGCCTTCACATGCAAAAAAAAATTACTTTTAGGGAAGACCGCTTTCAGTTCTACTGCATGATGAACACTCAAGAGGTCTCTTCAGATGATTAAATATTAACTGTTTCAAATCTTAGGAGAACTGAAATTCTCCTGAAGAGGATATACAGAAGTCTAAGTAAGTGCTTTCATATAAGTAAAACATTTTTTTCTAACTGTGCCTAATTAATGTCTGCAAGAAAGACTATTACTGCAAGAGTGCTAAAATACTGAAAGCTGAGCAGTACAGAATGAAGCTGAGTAGTAGCAAAACGAACTGGCCAAAGATACTTTAAAAGAAATCTTGCCTTTTTCACTAACCTTTTTGTACCAGTTCCGTGTTCAATGGCATATTCAAACTTCCGTGCTTGTTCACTGTTGAGCCAAGAGAAAGAGCCCCAATTAGACAGATGTATCTTTATATAAACTCAGCTAGTAATGCCACGTTGCTCACTCACCGATCTTAAGGATCTCTTCAATAGCTTGATGTGCAACCTTGTTAATATTATAGGACCTAGACAGAGAAGTAGAAGTCTTGTTTACTAAGCAGTACAACTTAGGAGAAAAGCTGAGCAAAAACAAAACAAAAGATCTTGCACACTGATGAAAAGCTAAATTCAACATTCGGGGAGGAAAAAGAACGCTATTAAGTGTGAGCTGATACCAGTTTATTTTAAAAAAAAGTCTTAAATCAACTCTTTGGCATCTACCTGTGACTTTGTAAACCTTAAAAGTCCATTAAGTGAAGTCTTCAGGAAAGAAGAGCATGGGATGTAGTCTCCTTATCAATAACCTTCCTGCCTTAAAACCCCAATAACTGCTGAATAAAGTCTGCATTAAAAAACGGAAGCATGACAGTTCCAGAGATTGTGTTCTTACCCTGTCTATCCAACCCTTGCTAATTAATTCTTTCTGTTAGCTCTCATTTATGAACCCAACACTTCTTTACAAATATTTTACCTCTTCATTTATACCCTAAGGTGTAGTCTTGAATCTCACAAGAACTGGTGTATATAGAAAGAAACAGTCACATCAGACACGTCTGCATTTGATACATTTGGATGAACAAGTCAACGTAGCCTCAGTTTGGACTAAGTCAAAACTCCAAAAAAAGTCTTCCTCCTCTGCCCAGGCTCGAAAGGGAGTAGGTGCTAATCACAGCCACTGTGCAGCAGTACTGTGAACATCTCATACGCCCAGGTCTCAATACAGCTTAAAATCCTCAGTCCAGCACTTCTGTCATGGCAGTGAAACGCCTTGAACTGCAATACAGATCCTCTACACACCTATCAGACCACAGAGCTGCTGAGCATGGTTGTCCAGGGCTCTCTCTCTTACACTTACTGCCTACCTGCAAGCCTGAGCAGATGCTATCAAGATATCCTTTCACCCAAGTTTCAGCAGCTACAGAAAGCACCTGGACATTTAAATGTCTCTCAGTCCCAGAAAGCCTGAAATTCCAGGAGAGCTCCTAGACAACTGGCTAAGGAAGACCACTCCACTGAGGCTTGGCCTCAGTTTAGAGAAGTCCAGCAACACATACTGATTACAGCAATGGAGAGAGGCAGTCCTGCAGTTTGGTTTCTGGTTCTGGGTTTGCTCAGCACAGAGTGTATAAGCAAATGAAATGCGTAAGAACAGCATTGAATTAAGACTGTACTTTCCCAAGGTACTGAACACTAGGAAAGTTTCCCTAGCAGTCTGCCAATTTCATCCTTGGCAGGCTCCAGGACTAAGCTATGCTGCCTGAATACAAAATTCTGAATTACAATGAAGAGTAAAACCCAGTAACCATGGTTACAGCATGAATACTCATTTTTGAATTTCATTAAAAGCTTCTGTTTTAGTTCATCTTAGCCTGCCACATAAATCCACTGCCTATTGTACAACTTTTAACTATGAGCACAAACACCTCTCACATCTCAAAACTAAATTGATTAGACTTACATCCAGTACTGTGGCACATTTAAACCGAAGTTTAAATAATTTATCCCTCTGACTAAGCTAGCACAGTTCTGTGTAGATACGGCCACCTTTGTTTAAGGGGAGTATTTTGGCAAAGAGATTGTCCCCTGTCAATTAAATATGAAAGAGACAAGAGGCTTGAAAGGAGAATGGACAGTAGATGTTCCAGAGAACACTTAACACTGCTTCCAAGAACATGTTTTCCCATTCTTCTTAGAGCTTAGATTTTTATAAGTTTACTGAGCTACATCATCTAAGCATTTTAATTTTAGCCAACAAGAGTAGTTCATAGATCACTACGAATGCTCTCGGCAAGTCAGAGCAGAATCTCTTTCCCTCACCACTCCCAACCATTCATCTTCACGTGTGGCATTCACCTTTCACTGAAATTACACCTAAGGCAAACTTCTGTCTCAGTGCCACAGCTCCTCACCTTTCAAGGCTTCTCTCCATACCCACAAGTAATGACTGCTGTGCTCTTCTCACACACTTGGAACAGCCTTAAGCCATACTGACAATGAGAATATTTGACTGACTTACCCATAGTCCAACAGAGTCTCAGTAAGGACAAAATGAATGAGCAAAATAAGTTCATCTAGCTTATCTGAAATAATATTTTATACCAAAGCAGCAACATGTACTCACCATGCTTTTGATCCTGTTCCAGTACACACGTTAAGCCCTGAACTCTTCTGTTTTTCCCAAGGACCATCATCAACTGATATTTCATAATAGGAGGCCCTATGAAGCGAGAATTTAAAACTGGGTTTGCAGGACTTAAAGTTCTCCCTGAATAAGACAGAACACACAGCCTTATCAGGCACATAACAATTTAGAGGGGCTACTTTCAAATCTGGATGACAATTTCACAGGCTTTTACAGTGTTTCCAATTTGACAGCTACTTCTGATTCACTATTTTATAGTAGTTTTTATAATGGACTAAAATGATATGCAGCATGAACCTTTAGGCACTTTTTCTGCAGTCGCTTCTCATATTAATTTATGCACAAAAGCACCTCTGTGGTTCATCTGCAGGGCTTGCTCGACTTACAAATAAAGCTATAAATAATTACCTTCCTGTCACAACTGTTGCACAAAAACTGTGGTTATGCTGTGATTGGGTCTCATTAAATTATGTCAAGGAACACTAAACATTTCAACATCAGTAAGTAATAGCATGACTGAACCTGAATTCTTGATCACTTCAGTAATTAAAAATCCAGTGATTTTTCATGAATAGCTTTACAGAATCAGCAGGCTTACATTTCTCTCCAGGGCAAGTTATTCCTAAAACTCAAACATACCAGGTCTTGATGTACAATCATCTCCTGTATGTTACTCTTCATCTATCAGGGGATTCCTAGCGTTAGGCCTAGAGACCAAAGTTTCTCTCTGCAAGCTTCAGAACATCCAAGATTATATTTATGAACTAAACTTGTTGATAGTCATAGTGACTAATTCAAACAGTGTGGTACAGGCTTCAGATTAATAGATATCCTCTCAGAAATAACACATTCACTATTATATGCATGACTGAGTTTCACCTTTCTTAGTAAACAGAACTTACTGAGCTATTGTTTCAGTCTGGAACCACTAGAAACACAGCTCTTGGCTGTTTGGTGTAAAACAGTTTATACTCTCAGTAACTAAGGGCATATTATGTAATCACTCTTGAGAAGATGGGGAGATTAGAGAACTGGAAGTAGATTAATAGCACAGGTGCACAGCTTGATTCAGTTTAATGTCATTTTTGCAAGCTGGGTATAATAGGTTTTCTAGGTTTTTTTTTCTTTTATTTACTTCTTTTCATCACCGACATGCAGAATAAGACCTTAGAAGAAGCTCCTAAAATAATTTTGTCTAAATAACCAGCAGACCTGTGTATTTGACACTGACAGAAGATTCGTCTCTATGACATTTAAGTCTTCAAGTGTAAGGTCCTTTTAACACCACACTTATCTCTAGAGGTTTGTTTCTACAGGTATTGTGTTCCTCAGTGGTTCTCAAATACACTGGAACCAAGAGCACAATGTACTTGTGACACTCCTAGCGCTGGAAAACAGCTTTGTTTTCCTCTATCACTGCACATTAAAGAAACTCTTTAGATGACAAAATTAAGCAAAAAGAGATATAAAATACAAGTGAAAGCTTGGTCAAATCCTGACTAAGGATCATGTCTTTTACTGCGGCCCCAGTCATATTCCCTGTGTCCTTCTTATTGTTTGGCTGCCAAAAATTCAGTGATCTTCAGGACAGAAAGGACAGTCATATGTATCCTGGGTAAGGCAGTACCATGACTTGATAAAAACTCATTTCTTAAAAGAAGGAAAGAGGTATTTTCCATCAATAACAAGGTTTCTGCCAAAGGCAGGCTGATACCTTTGCTTCTGAAGACAGAAAGGCAGAAAAAAGAATCAGTGCTAAAAGTTATTTCTGCTTGGTGATGCTAAAAGTTTACGAAAAGATATTTAAGAAGATATGCAGGAGAGGAGGCAGTTTAAGAACAAGTATTTAAATCATAAGTAAAAGGGAAAGAAAACAGCCAGGAAAAATGAAAGAATGATGAGACAGGAGGTAAGAAACCAGAAATTAATATTACAGCACTTACATCTCTGAAAATACACTTTGTAATCAGCAATAATACAATCAGTATTAAATATTTATAGACTAGAACTGAAATTTGACAGTAAAATCTCATCACTCATTGTCCATTGCAATGTCATAAAAAGGAATTAAGTCAATTGTGCCTTGCTGTAACAACAAACAATTAAACATACCTGGATGAAAGAGATTCCCCAATGAAGACTTCATTGAGTGCTCTCACTGGTAAAAGATGTGGACCAGAAATATCAGACCCTGCAGAAATCGAAAATAAAGAGTTTTGAATCATGGACTGAAAATACAACATTTTCCAAAAACATTTGCAATTTATTGGAGGACAGATTCTGCTGCCCGGGTTTGCTTTCTAGACCTCATGCTCCATTTTCTTCAGGCTTGTTTTTTTCACTGATTTACTCTGTGGCCAGTCACTGTCCTTTACTGGAGACAATAAATATTTAAACCAAGGTCTGCAATGACACTAAGGTTCAGGCATTACTTTCCCTGAAAAGTCATGGGCAACCAGACAGAATGAAGTCTTCTCTTCTATCAGTCACTATTCCAGCCAAGTTAAATTCACTGGCAGTGACTTAACAGACATTTCTGATGAAGTTCAGAGAATTAGACTTCATACCACAAGGTAATTAATGGGGATTAACAAATTGTTCATGTTGACAAGGACTTCTTAGTGAGCAAAAGCAGTACTGGACATAGGTTAGGCACAGAACCACGCATCTTCAATGCACCATAAAGAAAGGAGTTGAAAGTGTTTAAGAATTACCTACAGACAGATTCTCACTTCTAATGTCTTCTTTGCTTGCTGGTAGTCCAAGACCAGCTTTTACAACTCTGAATTAACCTAACTTAAAAATTAGCATGTGTACACACATACACACACATACTCAAGTAGTTACAGTAACTCTAAGATCAGGTATTTTGACAGCAGCTATTTCAAATACTGAAACTTTTACAAATCTTTATCTTCTATTCCAAGTTATCATAGCACAGTGATAATATTCATGTCAGATTTTAACCTACTTTGATCCTGGAATCTTTCATTTATGTGAGCCCTGCTGTGTTGCTCTTGGCTTAGCTGCTGTTCATGTAAATCCACAGGGGTTGTGTTAATTCCAGTTCCTTCAAGATACAGTCGGATTCTTTGCCGCCACTGCCACCTAAGAGAGGAGAAAGAAATCAGTATGAGCAGTGAAATATTCATTACAAAATTAAATAGGATCTGAGAGTCTTCACTCTCAAAGCAGAACATCTTAAGATCAGAAGCTGAATATATTCAAAGTCATATTTCAAGTTTTATAGCTTCCACTATAACTTCTGAATTTAAAAAGTTAATTGTACTAAATTGTAAACTCTTACAAATTTGCTACCTAATGTTTTTTGCATGTGTAAAAATGTGTAAAATAAAAGGACACAGGCCAAAAGCAGTCTATAAAAATTGCTCTCAAGAATTTATACAGCAATACATGCCATATTTTTAACACCTTTTGTTTGTATCTGTCCAGCAAAGCAGCTCTATGCATCCATCTATAAATAAGGCCCCAAGTATCCTCTCATTTTAACAATCCCTCCAGGCCTAGGAATTCAGGGTGCTTAAGAGGAATTCATTTGAAGCAAGAGAAGGATATAAAAGCCATGTTACAACATTCATATTTTTTTATTTTTCCCTAGAGATATCAATTCCTTTTTCCTCTTACAACCTAAGAGATGTCTTAAAACAAAAGAGCAATAGTTTTGACTAAGAAAGCAAATCACAAGTGAGTGTTATGAGCACATCTTTTCCCTGTTCATACTGCTGATATCCAGGTGACAGAAACCAGTTTTTCCTGAAATTACGAGAGATGTATGCTTTACATGACTACATTGCTAGTTTTTCCTCATTGTCATCTTTCTACAGCCTCATTTACACATCCTGTCTGCCCTTAAACATGATTTTAGGTAGTCATGCAGAAAGCATGCAGTGAGTATCACTATACTAGTCTCCTTACAATGCTCAATTCTAGAACATGTCATATCCCCTACAAAATTAGGAAATGGGACTGTACCCCTATTATATCCCTATTCAGAGAACCTGCTACACCACTGACCACCAAGAAAAGAAATGTGGGTCATCTGATAAAGTTTGTCCTTCATAAATCAGTAATGTTGGCTGTCTCATGGATTACAAGGTCCATGTTAACACATATTGTTGCACTGACTGATACCTCAAGGATAAGAAGAAAAAACAGTTGCCTTTTTCCAATTTCTGGCATGTCACCATCAATATACAACTCCAAGACACCAGAAGCCCTTCCAGACAAGGATTCAGTTACCGACCTATTTCAAAGTTTGCTTAGGGCCAAACAAATCTAAGAACTGTCAAATCAAACACCTGCTGACATCCTTGCTTAAGAATAAAGTTCCTATTATTTCAGAAAAATAATTAGGGAAATCCTTTCTGTTTCACTCTGGTGAGATTTCAGCTCCATAATGAGCAATAACATGAGTGTCAGCAACAAAAATATAATTTTGTTTCCAACAAAACATCAAAATTGCCAATTGTCAATGGAAGTTATCCACATAACCACTGTGAGTTTTACTTAAGGAACTTAGAATTATGGAGACTGAAAAGTTTCTGTTTTCTAAATTAGAATATGTGAGTTCAAAGTACCTGTTCCTTTAGCAATACATTTTGAAACTCCTTCAGATATTTATCCTGGAAACTGTATTCATCTCATTTCAGAACTTTTCTATGGCACAAATACAGTTACACTTCAAGCTACAAATTTAATATACTAGAATTATAAACAAAAATCAATTGCTATATATTTTCACAAGAGTGACTGTTTGATGATTTGCCATCATAAAAGTATTCTGGAAAATTATTATATACACAGAACAATGTCCCTTTTTAAGTAGTTATTAAAAACTCTTCCCTAATCTGTCCTTTAAAATTCAGGTTGTTTCTTTTTAAATCAAGTAAGATTCTATTTTAAGAATATCTGATACTGAAAACATCAAGCTATACTCAGCATGAAGGGAAGTTTTGCCATACGCTAATCTGTTAACCAAATTTAAGCACTTTATCTCAATCACCAAAACCCCAGATGCGACACACCGACCATTTCCTAACTGTATGTGTTTCACTAGCTTCTATTCTTATGCCCATCACTGTACTACAAGTTTTTGAGAACTACAATATGCACACCCTTACAAGAATGCAGTTCCTCATTTATGAATTTGCGAAGTCGGAAGTGAAAATTAATTATTGCAGGTCATACCAGAAGATTTTTTGCTGGAACTGGCAGTCAGTTTTATCATTGGTATTCCAATCTCACTCTTGACCACAAACTCATTTTTCAACATTTTAAACATCTACACAGAATTCATAATCTGAGCCATTAAGATTTTACTAAGCTTCACCTGCTCCTTAGGAATTGCACATGATTAGGTGTTTTCCAAACCCTCTATGTTTTTGAAAACCAAAGATCAGTGAATCCTACCTGAACTCACCACGATAAAGCTTCTGTAGAGCTTCAGGAAATGAATGTGTGTATCTCACAGGCAAGCACAAGTGACCCTCTGATCTGGTAGCAAAAAATGACAATGAAAATTGTCAGTATTACTGTTCAGATTTGGTACCTTTGGAAAACAAAACAAAACAAAACAAATCTCCCTTTGTGTTACATCTAGCAAACCTACACTTTTCAGACCTTTATGAATTTCTGTGATTCTTGCACAGTAGCACACCAGCAACAATACACTGCTTTCAGCTCCTGGAGCCTGTGGGTCTGAGGCAGGATATTTCTCCCACATTTCCCCTAAAAACTGTCTGTTCAGCTAACAAACCTGCAGGAATATGTAAACACTAATATAGTTCCTGTCACCATTCTTGGCAAGCAATTGAAGCTTAATAAACCTGGCAGGTGAGAAAAAAAAATTTCCTCCATTTACACACAAGTTAGCAACATGAACAGCTAAGCAAAATGCCTAAGATAAAAGAATCTCATGGTAAAACCAGAAGACTAAACACTGCTCCCTTCCATGAGTACTATGCAACAATTTGAAGGCACTTCTTATTTGAACCCTCCTAGTCAGGCTTGATAATGCAGAATAGCTACTCAGAGCATTTGAAAAGCTTTGGAAGAAAAGTAAGGTGTGAAAGGAATTAAACATTTCGACCACCACTTTATGTACTAGGAATAAAGTGTCAATACCAAAAGCAGAAATCTAAATCTGGACTTCTCAGCAGGCAGAGCCTTGTGAATTCTGAGTTTCACCTGCCATCCATGGGAAGGTTATACCAACCAAGCAGTACTAACACACTGCATCCACTGAGCCGCAAGATTGATGTGGGCAGGTGGGTGCAGCTTGTGCAGAGTTTATAATAGGACAACTAAGTGCCAACAATTGGCTCAGGAGACTGAGTTTTCTGAGGTATCACATGGTTTACATGAAGAAACCACAGCAAACTTCATCTGAGGCTCTACTGGATCCACCTTCTTCACAAAGATATTACGTTCCTGCGTGTTCAGGCACCACACTTAGCTGCTTTTATTAAGTCCTTCTTCCTGGCTAAGTTCTATACTGCCATCCCCAGCCCCAAACTTCTGGTTAGTAATTCAAGTTAGCTAGCTGCAAGTGCTGTTACACTGGTGTTTGAGAACAGCTGTGGCAGTGCAACAGTTATGCTTACCCAATACTAAATGTCCTCTCAGATGAGACAGGATAACTTGCTGTGGAAACTTTTCTAAAAAAACAACAGGTTCCCTCGGTATCTACAACCCACTAAAACAGACATTTATGCTGTCAAATGGTACAGGTATGCCTCATGTACCATGAAAACAGATGCCCAGTGTGCCTAATATTAAATAAAGCATTGCTTTCCCAAGTATGTTTTTACCTTTCAGGATCAGTATTTATGCCAATGACTGGTTTAAATTTATCAAAGACCTTACTGGCTGCCAACAACATTGTACCATCACCTACAGAAAAAAATAGATCAAAAGTTAGTTTCACTTCACATTCCAGTACCCCAAACAGAATGTACTCCAGCATTATCATTATGTGCTTTTATATTAACAACAAATCAGGCAAGCTGGACAAAAATACAGTGGGACAAAACTACTGACACACTTTCAAACAGGAGTAGTGACAACTGAATTTGAGATGGCATACATGACTGGAAAAAGTACAACTTATCTGACAGCTACACATGCCCAGGCAATTGAATGTGGCAGAAGCAAGCTTTAAAAGAGATTTATGGAAATTTCTGTACTTTTATCAGCAGGTAAGAGAAATTCTTTAACAAAAGTAAATTTAGAAAGTATTGCTAAACAAAGCCACAGAAGACAGGAAAAAAACCCAAATGTTACTGTGAATCACGTAACAATAACTTCAGCTTCACCCCAGTTGTCCTCCTAGAAGGCAATTTAAAGATCTTATTTGGCCCCAAATAGGGATACTTGGAAAAGAAGTCTTAGATAAGTAGAAATCTTGAAAGTAGAAATCTTTGAATGTACTGGTTTCTCCAGATATTGGTATTTTTTCCTGTCTGCTAAACAGAAAGACAACTATAACCTCATTCACTCTTTGCACAAAGATATAAGCTCTGAAAAGCACGAAGACATAAGCTCTGAAAACCTCAGATGATGTATCACTTCCCAGCTGCTTCCCTCAACCATGAAAAATTTTGCCACAGACAAACCGTCACTTTAGAGTTCTTTGAAAGCTACAAGAGTGTATTAGAATGCTTCAGGAATACACACAAAAACCTTTCTACCCATCCTTCATGGTGACCAGTACCTAAGGGTAAACTGGACTAGTGGGAAGAGAGAAAGCTGTGGTCAAGCCTATCTGCCACAGATGAGTGAACATTATGTCAGAGCCCAGCAAAACAATGCTGTATTTGCAGCATATCCCAAAAAATAACACCGAATGAACAGCTGCAATCCAATATTAAAAATAAACAGTCAGGTTAGTTGCTCTGTTGTTCACCTGAAAAACACTTATCAGTGGCACAAGATGCTCAGAAGTTGCAGACTTTTACCTGTACCATCCAACTTGATACGCCAGTCACTGGATTAAGTGTGAAAGCAAGAAAGACAGTTTGAGCAAGGGGACCATGAGGCAGTATGTTAGTCTACACCTCACATCCCAAAAAACAACAAATAGGTTTTAGGGCTACATAAAATCACATGACAGCAAGCATTTTATCCTCTTCAGTTGAAAACAATAGTAAATTCCATAGTTTATACTGTTTTACACATGACAAACTCTTCTAGTAGCCATGTACTGGGATTCACTTGCACAGGCTACAATTTTAGACACTAGAAGTACACAAGATAGTCACGACGACTGCATTTTGTCAGATTTTCTGACAATTAGATTAGCAATTTGTTTTCAGAATATGCACACTTCCAGTTGCTTCACACACTGCGAAGTATTTTTGAGAAAAGTATCTATGAAAACAGACTGAAACAAATACTTCCCTTCCTTAAAGTCATACCTCCTGCTGATATAACAGCATCTGCCCACCGAACTGTCTCTTCATTGTACTCTCGACGCTTAACGAGACGAACTTCTATCCTCTCGTTCCTGTAAAATTCAGAGAAAGTCTGAATTCTGTTCTATATTGTTCCTTGTCACAGCATTCCAAAAAGCTGTCATGCAGCTAAGGAGCAATTACACTCATATTTGGCTTATAAACACTTGACACACAAATCCTCTACGACTTTCTCATTTATTTTCATGATGATAATAGAGCACATAAGTCAACTGAACTGAGCCAGTTCACATGATGGTTCTTTCAGGAATGCCTATTCATCTGCATCACTCTCTTTTCGGTACTCCTATTTTATTAGCACTTGTAACACAAGGCTTCCTTTTGTTTCAGGCAATCCATGAATATTTGCACTGTGTCTGAAACCCTCAACAGCCATACATTCTTACCGTAAGCTGTCTACAACATGCTCCACATTTTTTGTGTGAATGCGATGCCGTTCCAGCAGACCAGCATAGTTAGATCCCTTCAAGGCAAGCTGTAAGACACAAATGGTTTTTGTAGAAGTTAATCACTACACTAAGTGCTCTTGAGCAATGCAAATACAAGCTATGAAAAAGCATTTATTTTCTCTCAGGAGAGATCCATTTTTATAAGTATTCCATTAATTATATCTATACGTACATAGCAGTCAGCTTATATTGACTAATTCATTAAATGAATCACATGGCCACAGCAGTCAAGAATCACAGACTACACAAATACGCAAACAAGCATACTACATTGACTTCCATTTAACTTCAGACACTTTGCCCCTCCTGAATCTGCCAACTGATTTAAATTGCACATGAATCCACATAGTTACGCTAACTATACTTCTGCCATGTGCTATAAGCTCAAGGTTGTGCTGCAGAGAAGACAGAGAACAGAAAAAGCAACAGGAATGACAATTAAGAAAACAGAGCCTGAAATACCTACAGCATTACCCTTCAAATTGTATTTGAGCTAAAATGGAAGACTGCCAAGTGCTGACAAAGGTGACATTTTCTCTGCATCAAAAAAAGTTTAAGGAAAATCTACCTACTACCTTTGATACCATTCCCTGGATTATATACCACATTTTTTAAACAAGTTGATAACAATAACAAGACAAACTGTGCAGGTGCATGCTAGTCTCATCTCTCCTAGAAACTGGAGAATTTTAATACTTAATCTCGACACACTCTTCACACCATGGAAACATCTCACAGTTTATATAGATACACTCTTATGAGCAGGCAGGTGAGATCTACTGTCTGCAGATTAGTTCTGCAACAAGTTTTCGTGCGAGTAAGTCAGTCACCATTCGTTATCTTATTTAGCAAGGGGGGCCCTCATCTGGGGCTGATACTGCCAAATATGTGTGTGCGTGGAGATAAAGAAAGTGAAAGAAAGAGGGTGCAAAGGATGTTCAGCAAAACAAGTCTATAAATACATTCATAGTGAAAGCGATCCTGCTTTGAGCAGCAGGCTCCTGATGCTCCTTCTAGCCTGAATTAAACTACAATTATAGTGTCACTGCTTCCTTTTCCCTGAACAGTTAAAACAAATTTATCAGCAGAGAAACAGAACTTCTCCTAGAGTTTGTGCAGAGGAATTCATCTGTGCCAGAAGCTCCAAACAGGCACTTCCAGCAATTTATTCAAGTGCCTTTATTTAAAGTTTTATACCATTCCAAGAGAAAGTGGTGCCAGACAGCCTCGTCTCATCCCATTTTCATAGACTCACACACTACACAACTCCAGAGAGAAGGGGAGAGGACTGTCAGGATATGACAGCTGAAGTCAACCACAATCCAATACACAGGAAATGCAATCTTTACGCATCTGACACCCATTCATGTCAAGAAATCCAACCATGAGCTAAGCACACAAGACAGGCTCAGCACTGAACAAGTTACAGAAAAGAATGTAATTGGCTGCTCTGGAACTGCATTGCTGTTCCACTCAGTGTGTTTACAATTGGCAAGTAACTTGCAGGAACAAAATCTTCAGGTGGTCTTATAGCTGGGATCAGGAAACCACTTCCAACAGACTCAAAGGGTGCCTGGATGCATCAAGGCACTAAAGGCAGACAGTGGGAGTAGCTGCCTGCCAGCTTTGCAGGATCACACACTGACACAAGCGTGTGCATGATCAGAAAACATCCAGACAAATATTGCAGGTTATTTTTACAAAGCTTGCTTGCATTCATTTACTGGGGTACAGTAATTAATGGGGTTATGTCCCATTAATTGCCTCACACACTTAAATCTTTCCTTTCTACTCCTGAGCTACAATGCCTGTGTATCCCGGACACTTCTTGGTCCTGCAGAGCCCATGGTGCTGCACTGGGAACTCAAACAGTGCCCCTGTGGGCTCTGGGGAGGGAAAGAGTACACAGGGCTATGCTAGTGACAGCACTGCCCATTGCTGGGTCTGCTCTCAGCCTCTCATGATCCGTTTGGACAGGAAAGGAAAAGGTAGAAAGGGAAAAAGGAGGTATTTGCCTCCCACAGACATCTGCCACTGAGCACCACAGGTCTAATTTGCTAGAAGAATTTTCAAGCGCATATTTGAAGCACAAACTGATCTTGCTTTACCACAAGAACAAGAAATCCACAACCAAACAATTTCCAAAAAACACCGTTACTAAAATCAGGGTTCCTCTAGAAATATCCGCTGCAAAGGAAACAAGCACCTGACCAGCAGACTGCTGCGGCAGCACACATTTTCCAGGCTGCTTTTAGTTCCACACAAAATAGAAACCGCAAACTCCATATTGCAATTTTATGTACTTCATTTATTTGGCTAATTTGTCAGCATGTTATCTTTCAGCTTGGTGGAAGAGAGCTTTTATCTCAGAACAATAACAATGTAATAATTCCCTGTGTGATCATTTGCAGGTTTTTGAGCCACCAACATCAGTGGTGAGCCTACAGCTAACATTTCCCTGGCATCACCAGGAAGAAGAGGTATGGGTAGTGCCATTGCTATGGAACAGAGTCTGTTCTGTAACTTCCATTTGCCACAGCTGAGTTAAATTATTTCACCAATAGCTTCAGAAAACAGAAGAGGTCATTCAGCAAATAAACTATCAGTATTCTGACAACTGGATGGACCTTTTCAGCAGCACTCTAGAACAGGCAATGAATGTGTAGATCTCCTCTTTGAATTTAGCTCTAGAACACATATGAAAGTATTACTAAGCAACAAGAAAAATTAAGTTAGGGCCTTGAGTTTAAATGGCTGTGCTACTTCTATGGAGTTAACTAATTGTCCTGATTTGCAAAAGGCTCCAGAGATTACAACATTCTGTTCATCTCCAGCCTCATCTCTCTACTTCAGAGATTAACAACTCACAAGTTCATTCATCTAAGAACTCACAAAGGGGAAGCCTGACTGAGCCTAACCACAGTCAAGTATATCCAACAGGAATGCTAATCATCAGCTGCTCTCACTCAACTACTCCAAAGAAACGGAGAACTGCCTACAGTCCTTGTGGTCAGAGGCCACAGAATCACAGAGCTGATGAGCTAGAATGGACCTCTGGGGGTCCTCTGGTCCAACCTCAAGCTCAGGCAGAGCCACCTGAAGCCACCTGTCCAGGACCACATCCAGATGGCTTTAGAAGATCCTCACAGATGGAGCCCCTACCACATCTCTGGACAAACTGCCCAGGCACCCTCACAGTGAAAAAGTGTCTCCCAATGTTCAGACAGACGTACCTGTATTTCACTGCCTCTGCTCCTGCCTCATATCCAGCACCTGAGTGCCACATGAAAACTATGACAAATGCTGCTGCTGGAAAGAGTTTTGCACTTAGGATAAAGTGTAAGACCAAACTGAGACCACCACCTGTTTTTTACTTTAAAAGAGCTGAAGGCAAAGATCAGGCAGTCCAGTTGCTGCGTGCATGATCACCTCCCTGAAGAGCCTTGAAGGAACTTGGGACATACAGACAGCACAAGGACAACCTGGCTCCTGAGCCCAATCACCAGACAGGCCCCCAAACCTATGCCAGGTTTGGGTTTTGTCAACTGACTCCTCAGAAAGGCACAGGGGTATTAGATTATGCATGAAGACAACTTTCAACGTCTTCTCCTTTGGAGGAAGTTCTGATTTACAATCAGGCCTGGTAATCTGACCTCATTACCATGCAAAATAAAATGCACGAATATATATATACAAGAACTATTCTAGCAAAAAGTGCATTAGCATATGAAAAAAAAAGACAAATTGGACAAAAATACATTCAGGCACAACTTTAGTAGTAGTCTTAAACCTCACAGCAGAAATGCAGTGCGAAGTAGGCTTCCAGAAGAGCTTGTAGTGGAAAACATACTCAGGGGAGCAGAACATTTCCTGTGAATGGAGTTATTTTTCCTTAGACTGAAGGAGAAAAGATCTAAACCAAATATCTAAGAATAGCTCTTCTTGAATATTCTGGCCTGATCCTCCTTTAAAGAAAGGATAATTTTTCACAAAGTTCCTCTAATAGTCACTTAAGCAAGGGGCTTTTGTTTGACTGTCTTCCTTCTGTAGTCTTTAAGCCTGTACCTCTGGCAAGTCCCTCCTCACTTGGTTTAAACTGTGGTTCTGCTGTCCTTTAGTAATGTGGGCCCTGCAGGAACAATGCTGCACAACAAAGACATGGCTTCTAGACACAAATGCAGAAGCAACACGAAGCCAAGCAACATCAGAATACCCAATGCTGTCTACATATGTGGATTATGACCCTTGATTTAGACAACGGGAAAAGGAAAGCCACAGCTGAGTCCTACGGCATTGCTAATCTAAGCACTAGGATAAAAGAGCAAATTCTCTCAATACAGTAATATGGATATAGTCTGGAGTGAATTTGTCAACTGAGCACCTGCTGCATCTCATCCTAGTAGAATCACAGAATGATTTGGGTTTGAAGGGACCTTAAAGATCCAGCTCCAGCCACCCTGTTCTGGGGAGGGACACCTTCCACTAGACCAGGTTGTTCAGAGTTCCATCCAATCTGAACTTGGGCACTTCAAGGGGTGGTGCATTCACAAGTTCTCTGGGCAACCTGTGCCAGAGCTTCACCACCTTCACAGCAAATTATTTCTTCCTAGGAGCTAAGCTGTATCTCCCCTCTTTCAGCTCAAAGTCATTCCGTTCATCCTATCAATACACTCACTGATAAAAGATCCCCCTTTGGCTTTCCTGTGGAGCCCCTTCAGGTACTAGAAGGTGCTATAAACTCTCCTCAGAGCCTTCTCTTCTTCAGGCTGAACAGCTCAAACTGTCTTGTCCTCATGGAAGAGGTGCTAAAGCCCCATGATCCTCTTTGTGGCCCTCCCCTGGACTTGTCCAGTAAGATTAAAAGGAACTTTTCAGGTGTACTTTGGCCTTATATGAATACATATATATTCTCATTACTAGGCTTATCCTGAATTTACAACACTAACCTTCATGCAGCCTTAAACCACCACTGCACCAGGGTGGAGTTAATGCCTTGGTGTATCAATCACTTGTTTTATGACTGTTGTTCATTCACGAGTTAAACCAAATGTCTGACTAGAAAGAAGGGGGAAAAAAAAAGCAAAAAAAAAGCTAACAACTACAAAAAGCACAGATCCAGAAACAATTNACCTTCCACTAGACCAGGTTGTTCAGAGTTCCATCCAATCTGAACTTGGGCACTTCAAGGGGTGGTGCATTCACAAGTTCTCTGGGCAACCTGTGCCAGAGCTTCACCACCTTCACAGCAAATTATTTCTTCCTAGGAGCTAAGCTGTATCTCCCCTCTTTCAGCTCAAAGTCATTCCGTTCATCCTATCAATACACTCACTGATAAAAGATCCCCCTTTGGCTTTCCTGTGGAGCCCCTTCAGGTACTAGAAGGTGCTATAAACTCTCCTCAGAGCCTTCTCTTCTTCAGGCTGAACAGCTCAAACTGTCTTGTCCTCATGGAAGAGGTGCTAAAGCCCCATGATCCTCTTTGTGGCCCTCCCCTGGACTTGTCCAGTAAGATTAAAAGGAACTTTTCAGGTGTACTTTGGCCTTATATGAATACATATATATTCTCATTACTAGGCTTATCCTGAATTTACAACACTAACC
>VWZT01000390.1:5684-81582 GCA_013397055.1 Pachycephala philippinensis
CTGCGCGCCGCCCCCCCGCCGGGTGCGGTCCGCGGATTCTGCCGCCCGGCTCTCGGCGGCGGTCGCCGGCGGGGCTCCTTTCGTGGCCCTGCGGGGCCGGAATGTGTTCGCAGCTCCCTGGGGCCAGGGCCGTAAGGGGCAGTGGGCCGGGGCGGGCCTCTCCTCTCTCTCCGGGCTTTGCGGCCCGGCCCAGCCCCCGCCTCCCGCCGGTGGGACGCCGCCGGCGGTGCCCCCAGGTACCGGGAGTGCATCCCGGCCGGGGGAGGTTCGCGCTCCACGGGGCCCGCCGGAGGCGTGCGGCCCGGTAAATCTGCGGGGCTGCTGGGGCCCCTCGGCGCTGCCCGCCACTCCCGTGGCGGCAGGAGCCGCCGCTCCCGGAACCCAGCACGGCGCTCCGGTGCTCCCCGGCGCTCCTTGTTTCTCTTGGAACCCCTTTGCACAGCGTGAAAAGTTTGGCCCAGGGCTTGTGTACAGCAGCAGTGCCTTTAATGCACTGTTTGGTTTTAGACGAAGGGAGACGCTAGGAATTAACTTCGTTTATGCCTAATATACTTAGAATAGAATAGATAAGGGAAAAACAGTATCAAGTCTTTCTTTGCTATGGCTGATACCCAGAAATGCCTGGATTTATGCCCTCCTTACTGCAGACTTTGCTGACTAGCAGCGGGCTTAGGCTGTTTGGGTCAGGGATGTGTATTTCAGAGGAAAGGAGCCTCCTCCAGATCCCTGCTGGTAGTCCCAGCGTTCAAAGTAAAGTCTTCCTAACAAAAGTTCATTAGTCATAGGACTGCTGAGCAAAAGGTTATTTTCCACTACAGCTAGAATGTCGAGGATCCTGGCTCACATTCTCAGCACAGCGAGAGTCCTTCTGTTCTGCTGCTCGTAACAGAGATGGGAATCCATATGCCAGTGTGAGCCTGGGAGAACACCAGTCTTGTCTCTGAGAGCCGCACTGTTTGCTTTATTTGGGGTGAGGCAGTGGAACACAGAATAACCTCTGTCCTTTTGTGTTTGTGGGGAAACTGGCTGGCATTGTATAACACTAGGATATTCCTGCCACAAGTCCTTGAAGCTAATGCACAGGACAGCCACCACCCTCTGTGCAGACTGTTGGCTTTGGGACAGAATTTAAAGCCGTGTTATGCTTGTTCCTGGATTTGTTCTCGGGGAGGGTTCAAAGAAAGCAGAGCCAGGCTCTTTACAGTGGTGTATCGTGACAGGATGAGAGGCTGTGAGCACGAACTGAGACACAGGAGATTACGTCGATCATCAGGAAATGCTTTTTCACTGGGTGGGTTACTGAGCACTGGCACAGGTTGTCCAGGGAGGTTGTGAAGCCTCTATCCTTGGAGATATTCAGAAGCTGCCTGCACAGCGGTCCTGGGCTCCTGGCTCTGGATGGCCTGTTTGAGCAGGAAGCTTAGACCAGATGGCCTCCTAACTTCAGCCAGTCTGTGGTTCTGTGGTAAGATTCTCCTCGAGGCTTTTATTTGTTGTCCTTCACTGAATTTTCTCCAACACGTTCCCACCTCTTGTTCTGGGGAGCCCAGAACTGAACACATTACTCCAGATGTGGCCTCACTAGTGTGCAGTAGAGAGGAAGGATCACCTTCCTCCTGACAACGCTCCTAATGCACCCCAGGATGCTGCTGGCCTTTGTCATGAGGCTGCACTGATGACTTAGGTCAGCTGTCCACTGCAATCCCCAGCCTCTCTCTGCAGTGCTGCTTTCCAGGGATGTGTTCCGAGGGATGCTATCCAGAGCAGTGCCCCACCTAGGCCCATGTTTTCCCTGTTTCCTCTACATAGACAGCAAACCTCTTGCTGTTTATAGAATTGTAGAGTCACTTTTTGTTCCCCATTCACATCCCTTGCCATATTCAGCTGACCTGAGAATGTAAATTAAAAGTGAATTCAAAAGACATGAATCTCTGAGACTTGAGTTCAGGTTATTAAAGTCCACATCCGTGCAAATAGCTGCAGGTGGTTCCTCTGTTTGCGTTTTGAGGAGGCCAGCTGTGAGCGAAACCCAGCAAGGCTCGTTAGCTTGAGTGCAGTATCGGGTTAATGTGGCCAACCTGGACAAAGGCCAAAGAATATTTTCTCAATCCAGGTATGCATGCTTGAAATTGTTACTACCTGTAGCATGCAGATATGTGCTGAGGCCCATGCAGATGCCTAGATTCTGATTCTCTTTCATATTTCTAATACATCGTCTAATAAATTCATGTATTGGTTCTCTTGGTCCCAGCCACATATTGTGCATTTGTGACTTTAGAAGCTGTGGCCTAATGCTCAGTTGAAAGATCAGATCCACCCTCTTCAAGTATTGGAGACAGTTAGAAAGAGGCATTCTTGCATTGGATGGCTGTTTTCTAAAATGCACCGCTGCGAAGACAGCAGGTTCAGTTCCTCATTGGGGCATCGTGGGAGTGATGATTTACAAAACTATAAATACTTTATTATTCTTTTAATGGATTCCAGACATTCCAGGTCTCTAAAGGAGTATCTCATATTACCACCTTGGTGAGCAGTTGATGTCGTCAGAGGAAATCTCCCGAGCAGGAACTGTAAAGCTGTACTATTCTGGAATTCCATACCTCAGTCTCCCCTAGGGCCAGCTGAGAAGTGAGCAAAGCACCAGGACTTGTTTCACTGACTGTTGTGTTGTTGCAGAACGTGAACAATCCTGGTGTTTTGACTGTGCTTCTGGAGGAGTTGCATCCTCTTGAGCTCTTTGCAGGAGCCTGTCTGAGGCCTGGCTTCTTGCTGAATGTCTTTTTGCTACACCAACTGCTGCTCGAGCGTTTTATTCCATTGGCTGAAGAGACTAAGGTCATGCTATACAGTGTGAGAAACCGGGGCATGTCTGCAAATCCATGTTTCCAAATGGAGCAGACTTTTCACTTTTTATACTTATTGCAAGTGACTCACTAACAATCCTGGAGTGTACTGTGTAGGATGAAGGATGGGCTTATTTCTTTACTATCGGATAGTTTATTTTCCTCTTCTTTTTTTGTTCTTTTTCGCTTCTCTCTCCATCAAAAGTCTTGGTTCATGCAACCTGTCAGTACTCGAGAGATAAGAAGGAATGGCATGGAAGACCTGTGCATGACTGCTCTACCTTGGAAACATTACGACTGAATCAGCAGACCCATGAGCTCCTTAGAGCACAAAGCAGGTGAGTGTACACGTGCTCTTTTCTGCTATTGAGGCTCTAATGTGTATTGTCATGTTTTCTACTTCTGCAAAATCAGGTGACTGCTGCAGAAAAGTAGTGCACTGCTCCTCTCCAGTGTCAATATTTTCACACATTTAAGTGGCAATCTAAGTCCAGAGATTTGCTTAGTAAGACAAAGGAGGTCAGGAATCTGTGTAGCCAGTTTCAGAAGCCTACTTTTAGTGAGGCAGAGACATCTTGTCGTATTAAAAGATTTGATGGAGATAATTTTAATAATGTAAACTTGATCTTATAGCTAATGTGAGTTTACCTAGTTTCAGCTTGCACTACTGGAGGTTCTGTAATTGTACAAATGATTTTGCCACTTACAGGCATGGACAGTTCTGTGGCCTTTCTTTTCAGAGTTGTCAAATGTCACATGTGACCTCTTTTTATAGAACACTAGAATGACGATTCTGTGATTCTTAAGGGACTTTGGGAGTTCAGTTGGTCAAATCCTTTGCTCTTAGCATGTCTAACATCAAAAATCAGACCAGATTGCTATGAGCCTAATACAATATTTTAACATCTTCCCTATGTAGTTTTTTCCCTGATTGAAATTGCTTATGCTGCGACTTGTGTCCTCTGCCTCATGTCCATCTGACGTGGATCTCATAAGAGGTGTGTGGCTTTATCTTTAGCTACCTTATAGGTGGTTGTAGGGAGGACAGCAATTGTATCTCTCCTCACTTGCTGTTCTCAGGGCTGAACAAGCCCAGCATTCCTATATTCTCCATATGCCTTGTAACCCAAACCCCAGTCATCCTGGGGGCTCTCTGCTGTACTTGATTCAGTATTTTGAAAGCGGGCACTCTACTTCAATTGTAGCCTTATAGGTGTGAATAGAAAGGAATAATTGCTTTCCTCAACTTGCTGTTTGTAGTCCTACCAATACAGCTCAGTGTACACCTGACCTTTGCTGTGAGTGCACTGGTAGCTTGTGCCAAGCCACCAACACTTTGAGCTTGTCTTCTGTAGCACAGTTGTACAGCCAGTTGCTCCTCAGCCTGTACCACCACTCATGCTTTTCCCATCCCAGGCATAGACTTCTGCCTTTCCTGAACTTCACGATGTTTCTATCCATCTGTTTCTCCAGCCTGTCGATATCCTTCTGGTTGGCAACTCTATACTTTGGCTTATCAAAGGCTCATTCAAATTTGATGAATTTACTGAGGTGGAGTGCATCCCATCGTCTCAGTTAATAATGGAGAATTTAATTTGCTGCTCTCCCCAAAATGACAAGTTATATGTTGGTGGCTGGTACTGCTTCATGTTTTTTGTTTCTTCACTTTCACTTGCTTGATTAGTTTGGCTCCTGAATTTCAAGGAAAGGAAAGAAGGTATGCTAAGCAGCAGCCAGGGAATATATGTCCTCTCCAGACTATTCCTCTATGTCAAGGTCCTGTCCTGTCCTGTCCTGTCCCGTCCCATATGTGACATGCAGAGGTCTCATCATCTCTCTAATGTGACACTTGCATCTCTTCAGCAAACATCAAGGCTCAGTCTGTTATTTCCACTACTTATTAGCAGAAAGCTGACTTTGTGTTACAGGCCATGTTTGGCCTGTAGAGAAATTACTTCATTTAACAATCACCCTTCTTTTCAGTAAACTGAACAGATCATGGTTCTGTAATGTCATTGTTAAGAAAGATCAAGAATGAACTATGAGGATGACTTGGCATCTGGTATAAAAATGTATTTACATGTAGAGCAGTAAAGGAATCTTCATGTGTCTTGACACCAGCACATCCTCTGCTTTAATGTTCACAGGGTCCGGCTGCTCCTGTTAACGTGACTGTTTTTTTTTTTCCTGTTTTTTCATTTTTTTTTCACTTTGGCTTTTCTCTCTTGGCAAAGGAGACAAATTCCCTGCAAGCCTGGTCACCAGCTGCTGTAACATTACAGATCAGCGTAAGGGAGCTTATTCTTCATAGCAGTTTTGACTCTGGAACTGTATTCTGACTCTTGGTTTTGTTTCAGGCTCAAGATGCTGAGCCGTTTGTCAGGTTTAGCAAGTACTGTTTTACAAGAGCTGTCTGGAGAGGATGGAGATGCAGTTACTGAACCATCTATTGCTGTAAGTACAGTGTTATCTAAAGACTTTCAGATCTTACTGACAATTAGTTTGGGGAGTGTGATTCATTAGACTGCAGTGAGAACAGTCTCCTGCTTCTTCCTTGCTGAACACTAGACTGAGCTGTCATTCCACTCCACTTTTCTCCTATTCCTCACCTCTTAAGTCAGCATTTCTGTTGGGCAGACCATAATCTCTTCAGTTTCCACATCTCAAGGTGATCCTAGGAAATAAACTGGAATTAGGGTGAAGAAAGACTTTTAAGAGTACTAGTGATTGCGTGTAGCAGAAAGGGAAGCTCTGCAAGGTTGGGTGACAGTGGGAGGCTTCATCTCTGTGCTGCCCTTTTGTATTGAGACAGTGGATAACGTGTGAGGATGCCTCCTGTTTCAGATTTGTTCATGTGGTGGTCAGCAAGGTGCTCTTTGGTTTTGTGTATTGGCTTACAAGTTCTCTGAGCTTTCTTCCTGGTTTCATCTAACTATATTTCTACAGGCTTAATGAAATGCCTGCAGGGGGCAGAGTGCAGCATTTAGGAGTGGAGCTGAAGATATTGTGTGGATGCTCTGCTGCAGGCTGTTTATAGTTCTTTTCCTTCAGAGCGCTCGTTTTGTTCTTTCAGGTACACGCTTTGGAGTCAGAAGCAGAAAGCATGGAGGAGGCACCTGAGGAGCTGTTGGAGCGCCTAGCCCAAACAGAAAAGCTAGTTATTCAGCTGAAGGATTTGATTCGAGAAAAGGATGCTCTGCTCCAGGAAAAAGAAACTGTACTCAAGGTACCATTTCTTCCTCTGGGGACTGAGAGTAAAATGCTGCTTCAGTCTTCCCTGCAAGCCAGTCTCTGGTTTTTTTTGAACATGAGATACCTGCATGAGGAATGGCATCAGTTCCAGAGAATTACTGGAATTTGAAGAATGGACCCTAACCCAAGAGATGCAGGATATCTTCTGTTAGTTTGATTGGGTTAATTTAGTCTAGAGTAGATAAGTTACATCCAAGTTACACAGCATTTTGTCTAAGAGCACTTCGAGGCCCATGCAGATTCCCAGTGGCTCTAATAAATACTAATACCTTGTGTGAGATTGTTCTTTCCCTGCTTCAGAGTGTTTGGCACAGAGTAGCCTGTGCTGCACTCATCCACTAATCCAGTGGTTTTATGGCACATTCCCAAAGGTACGTGTTGCCTGCCCTGAGGTACGGTGGGAGTGGGGTTACTTGAGGTAGTTCTGAGGGACTGCATATAGCAGAGGAAGTCAAACTGAGTTTGTATTCACTGCTGGGTGAAGTCCCTGAGTGCTCTGTCCCTTGAAAGGAAGTGCTGGGATAGAAGCTACAATTTTGGTATGCGTAGTGTTTCAGAACAAATTTGGTTTGCAGATGTGTTTTTAATAGTGCTGTTACTGGGGAGGCAGGGTTAAACAGTATGGCAGACTGACAAGTTGTGTAGCTTTTCAAAGTGATGCTTCTTGGGTAACAGCACTGGAGTCTGAGGTGCAGTCAGTTTGTGTCCTTCTCTTACAGAAAGAGCGAGAGGCTGCAGATGCAAAGCTGATGAAACTTAAACTTCAAGCCAAAGCCAAACTGGCCTCTCTGAACAAACGCATCGAGGAGCTGACAGAGAAAGGATCACCACTGCCTACACAGGCCTTAGCAGAAGAGCTGGAGTATCCCAAGGTTGGGAGAATGGGGCCGCTTAAAAGATGTAGCTTCTGTTGATAACCTGGTACTGCCTTTTGTTTCAGGTCACAGTGAGCCAGCAGGGCCTATTTGTCTTATTAGCAGGATGTTCATAGTTCCAGCAAGGATGTCTATGTCTGTGCTGTAGGAAGCCTATCTGTCCAGCTCCTTGTACTGCAGATGCCCTTGGAGTGCTCAACTTGATCTCCTCAAGGGCAGGGGCTAGTTTCCCTTTGCATAACTTTGATAATCCATTGTAGCCAAGCTCTTTCCTGCAGAAACTGTGTGTCTGTCTGAGCTATGAGTTTCAAAATGTTACCTGTCATGTCAGTACAGCAAAAGTTGGCTGGAGTACAAGAACAAAGAGGTAAGGAGGTCATTGAAACTGGAAGGCAGCAACTTTAAAAAAAACAAATACATATTTTTTCCAGTCATGTAGCTTCCTGAGCCATCATAAAGTTTATGGTTGACAAACGGTAATTGTGTAATACTAGGTAAAAACTGAGGGGAAAGGGTCCTCTACGAAGACATTAAAGAGGCTATTAGCTACTAACTAGAAGCTCCAATTGGAGCTGGTAACTTTTGAAAACTTAACTATGTGATCAGCAGAACAATGTTTTCTTGAAAAAGCTGGTAATATTATGCAAGGGAAATGGAATAGAAGTCCAAAATTGTTTCCAGACATCAGATGATGTTCCATGAACCAGAGAACATAAAGGTTATTTCAGACATTGAAAAAAATATTAAAATATTATAGGAAACAATAAAAGGTGCATGTGAGAGCTGTCAGGTGAGAGGTGACTAACAAAGCGAAGACTGGTTCTATGACTTGAGCTGACTATTTTTGATTAGGAGCATCATAAAATCATAGAAATGTGCTTCTGTAATTCCCAATACCAACTTGAGAATCTTTCTCAATGCAAAGCACCATCTGGTTTCATACATGAAGAATTGGATGATCTCAAGGACTGACATAATAGAAAAATAAAGCAAAATTTAACAAGTGCACGATCAAGCATTGCTGGTGTCATGACACTGTATACTGCATGGTGATGAACAACATTACCTGGCTGCAGAGGCTAGTGGAGACCATGGAGGCTGTTTAACTGTGTCAATTGACATTGCTGTGCTGGTGCTGAGGCTCTGTTTTAGCTCATCTATGCGCAGCATGTGTGTGTAACAGCCACGTGCTGTTACATGAGTTTGTGTAGATTTGCTGTTGAGGACTGGTGAGTGTTCTTGCTTCAAAGTTCAAATTTATCAGTTGAAGAAGGCAAAACGAGAGAAAGCTTATCATCAGTTAATTGGTGCAATATAGATTTGAAAAAGAGGCCTTATCTTTTTTACATACCATTCTGGCTATTCTACTGGGAGTGGCAAGGCCTTGTGTGGAGTGTTGTCATGTTCTGCTCAGTTGGAATCAGGAAAGAGAAATTCTGAGAGCAGCAAGAGACTTTCTGTTCCCCCATCATGTTAGTACCTGCACTTGGGAGACACTCAAATAGCTTGGTTATTTAGTCAATCAAAGTCAGAGAGGAAACGTCTTTTTTTTTCTACAGTTGTATGAGGAAGGTGAGCATCAAGAAAGTGGGAGAACCATTAAAGGATAATGCAGGCGAATGGATGAATGTAAATTAGCCGTTAAGAAAAATGGCCTTCTAAGTAGAGGAATGAGGGCTTGAGACAGTCTCCGGTGGACATGGTATGGACCACAGCCTTATTTGGTTTGGGTTAGAACATAGTTTGAGTGAAATTATGTTAGGGCAGTTACCTGCAAGGTTATGTATTTGACCCAGAAACCACTGGCTTCTTTCTTGCAAGGTTAGACCTACAGAGAAGCTACAGAGTCCTTTATTTACACTCATTTCTCCAAGTAGATGCTGTCTTGAGTAGTGGGGGTATTTCCTAGACAGTTACCCTGCCATTTGAAGGTGAAAATTCTAGGTTAGGGTTGCATGTTGTGCTGAGGTATTGAACATTAGCAAAGGGCTGTTTTTTTCCTCTCTACGATGTGGGCCCTATGGGAAGGCTGTATTTTAAATATCTAATTAGTCCTGTTGCTTCCTGGGCTTTTAGCAGAGTGCCTTATTTTGAGAAGAATGGAAACATCAGCTTATCTCTTTCTATCAGATAGTATTTGTATAAAGAACAATTGAGGCTCCTCTCAAACTTTTAAAGTAGGTAAAGATAAATTATGTTCAGATATAAGAGCTTATACATTTTGTGAAAACATAATAATTAAAAGCTTGAGCTCTGGGAACTTTATGGCTGTGCTACTGTCCTTGATTGTGGCACTCTGTGTAATGGCCAGTGTAAGAGGCTTTTCCAAATCCGACTGTAAATACCAGTCCTGAGAGCTAATTACAAATAAGCAAACTAATCCACCCATCTTCCCCCCTAGCAACTCCTCTGCCCCAGTCTTATAAGTTATGTATATCCCTGGCTCCTTACAGCTTCCTGCATTTCTGTTCTTTATTTTTCTGTCCTGTTCTATTTCTAAACTTAAGTGCAATTGAAGCTTCCTTGTCTGTCTGTTCTACTTCCTGCCAAATACCTTCTTTGTAGGTGAAACATCTTTTGAGGAACAGTAGCCTCTTACTCTTATTACACTGATTTGTAAGTACTTCTAAGAGCCTTCATAATTTTTTCAGAATGGGTTTAAGGACATAAATACTCTGTAGAATTCCTGTGTTGTTGGTGGTGTTTGACCCAATACCTGTCACAGATAAAATGGAAGAGATGCGTTTTATATATATTCATTGCAAAATACCCAGCACTAAGGGCTCACGGTAGCTGGAAGTACTGAGATGAGAATGTGGAGCGAGTTTGTCTGCTCAGTGACAGGTGGCGTGAGGGACCTGCCCTGACCTGGGTGTGAAGCACAGCTGTGGGCTCAGGGGCCTGCCTTCACCCAGGTGGTTGAGAGACAGAGAGAAGAGCGCAGGTGTAGTGTGCTGGGTTGTCTGAGTAGACACAGCCTAAGCACATGTTTTATGTGAAATGTTGTTTACATTTCATGGTCATAAACAGAGGATTAAAGTGTTTCAGAGTGGAGTAGAACTGGTAATTGTTTGCCTGTTCCCTTTGTTTATATCTAATAAGTTCATTGCTGTTAATCCTGTAGTCTAAAGAGACTTCCCATGGGCATTTTCTGTAGTCTAGAATGTCTACCCCTTTGTCACATGGAGAATATTCCTCTATAGCTAATTTTAAAATGTTTTTATTTCTGGTATTAGAGAAATCTATGATGTTATAAAACCTCACAAATCAGGGTAGTCGTATCATAAATTATGTATTATAATGTGCTTAATAATCTGATTTGCCTTAGTTGATGTAGTGAGCAGTCATGGACTGTTAACTGTTGAAGTGCTTTGACACTTCCCAATTAAAGGCATCTTGTGCATATCTACACAAAAATAGGGAAAATAGTTACTTAACATAGGACAACTTCATTGAAAGAAACAAAAGAAATGTAAAGTTAAGAAATGAAGCAATGTAGTAAAAATAAGCATCTGTTTAGGAGTCAAGAGTGCAGTAGCATTCTAGTGTATTTTTAAAAAATAATTAATTTATTTAATTTATTAACCAGTAATACTGATAAGTTTACTTTCTTCTATTTCTCTTCTTCCCACTTGTTTCCTCCTGCAATGTCAGAGAAACAAAAATACAAGTGAAGGGCACAGAGAGGAAGTGGAATTACTGAGAGAGCAGCTCAGGGAGCGAGAGGAGACTGTTCAGGACCTGAAGAAACAGCTGGCTGTAGCCAAAGTGAATCTGAAAGATGCTGAAATCAAGTATGCAGCACAGGTACAGAATTTTTTTTCTATTCATCATTCTGTGTTTCCCACCTCACTGCCTAGTATGATAGAATAGAACAGTGCTTACACAGCTGGTTTTCAATTCCCTTACCTCAATTTTTTCAGTTTTGTTCCTCCTCAAATCACCCAGGTCCATCTATTTCACTGCTTTTAGTTCTTCCTCTAAACATTACATAAGTCTTTCACGATCCCCAAATGATCTTCAGCTGCCCCCCATCCTCTACCCCCAGGCCAGAACCACCCTTGATGCAAAAGGTGCTCTGCAGGTAAAAGATGGGTTTCACCCTTGGACAATGGGACTGATGGCTCTCTGAGGAGGGGGGAAACAGTTCCTGGAAGGGCCTGGATAGGGTGTCCCTTCCTCTGAGTCTGAATTTGGGTTCTTCCCTGTCTGCCCTTGCTGTTCTGTGATGGGTTTTGCAGTAGCTGGGGTAGAGTGTTCTTCCAGCTGCCAGGCCTGCCATCGCCTGTCTGTGTTCTGCTGTGGGTGTGCAGGGCAGCTGCTTATCACAGAATGTAACAGCTTTAATGTTATGCTGTACTTATTTATGGAAAGATTTTTGTTAATACTCTGAATTGCAGGTTTAGCTTTTGAACTGGGAATTGGGCTGCATCCTATACAACTAAAACCCCAGAAGTTTTATGAACTCTTAATTGTATAGTAATTCTGCATATTTGTAGATGAAATTCTATGCTTTTTGCTTTCTGGGATCTGAAATATTATCAGTTATTATACACATGTTAGTAGGATAAAGACCAGGTAAAAATACCGTTTGACCAAGGTGGTGTATGGGATTGTCAAGCTGAAAACTCCATCACACACACTGTATGCTGAGGCATGTTGAAAGCAAGCCTGTGCGTCTGTCAGGTTCATAACCTTGTTGGTTTGTTTTTATTTTGCGGCTTATGTTTTCAGCTGAGTTCCCTGCAGGAAGTGATTCAGGAGAAGGAAGCTCTCCTGGAAGAGCGTGAGAAGCAGCATCAAGCCGAATTGCTCAAGATGGTGGTCCAGTCAGATCTGGAAGTAGAGATGCAACAGGTATATTTGATATAATAATCATATCATGGGAAAAGGAATTTTACCAGAAGACACCCTGAAAGAACAGTTCTCATTAAAGTAACTCAGAAGGGATAAGAAGGAAGATGCTTTGGTTGTTTGGAGTTTTTTTGAATGCTAGTTGGGACTTTGAGTCCTAGCTTCAATCTGCTGGTTTGCTATCAGTTGAAGAGAAATAACAGTTGAAAAAAGTATTAAATTGTTGTGCTCCAGTTCCCTATTCATGAAGCAATGTGACCTCCTCCTGCTGCACCAGGGCTTCAGAAGTGGTGTCAACAAAATTAAATAATTCAGGCTATTAAAGTAACTGTGTTACAAAAATGAGGTGTGTCAATGAAACCTGGGAATCTAAGCAATTCTGGAACAGCCTTGTCTCTCTCACAGAACCTGCGTGCACTCCAGAGAAAGCTTGAGGAGCAGGAAGCAGCTCTGTTAGGACGAACTCAGGTGGTACAATTGCTGCAGCAGGAGTTACACACTGCTGAAAAACAGAACCAGGTACCTGGCTGTGCTTTTTATTGCTTTACTCTGTGTATGTGGTGGGTGGGGCCTTTGTCAGTAGCTTGGAAGGTACCAGATTAGGGGGTTTTTTGGCATCAGGTTTCCATCCTGAAATCAGCTGGGGCCTCCCTCAGGTCAGGTCCCTTCCTGCAGCTGCAGGTCTGTGTGCACAGCTTACAGCAGGTGCAGCCAGACAATGGGGTGCCGCAGCTGCCAGCTCTCGTGATCCAGGTTCTGGGCAAGTGGACAGGGTCTACATCTATCCATACCCATATTGCTGACTGTACTTTCAAAGCCGAATACACAAACCTTTGCCAAAAGCAGAAGTGCCTAACACGATGCTGCTGAAGTGTTTCTGGACTGCAGTGTCCAGACCAGATCAGAGCAGAAACAGTTATTCTTTGGTACGTCTTGCTGAGAACTTGCTTATATGGTGACACAACTTGTGGAGTGGGATTGGCTCTCAGTTTGAAGTGTGAAGAGGAAGAGATCAAGTCTGTGTGTATATGACTATATACACATGTGCTCCTTGAGACAGGATTAAGTACACGACCTTTTAAAAGGTTGGTTTGCAGATAGAGGGTGAGTTTTTCCAATATCTGAACATCTGAAAATTCTCCATCCCTTTAGAAGAGACTTCCACTGAATCAGTCTCATATTCATAGGCTGCATGATCTCCAGCTAGTCTAATGCTGAACCTCCCTTTGATCATTTTTACACACTGTTCCCCACATATTTTCTTTTCCTCTGTGTCCCAGCCAGGCGCAATGGTGGGTCCTCTTCCTACCAGGAAGAGGTAAAGAACCTCAGTGAGCTGACTTGTACTCACCACTGACTGCATTGCTCAGCAGGGTGTATCACGGGGTGGTGGCATGGATATCTTCATGATATGGTTGTTGGGCTTCCTTGACTCCTCCTCGGTGTCTTTGACTTCCCTCAAACATTCTGGGGTCTGAAGGAGACCTGGTATAAGTACAAACTTGAGGCCATGTGGCTGAAGCTTCTCTTCCTACCCATAAAGCAAAAGGAGCTCCTCATCAGACTCCTCCTAAAATTAGCTATGCTGACCATCCACAGCTCCAGGAGGAGGAAGTTTGACAACAGGAGCTTGGGCAAGTGTAAGGTCTGTTTCTGTCTCCTGGCCACCTTAAATCTCTGGTCAGTGTTGACCAGCCTTCTGAGATCTTCCTTAAAGCAGTGGGTACTGTGTGGAGTCCTCTGTTACCTCCGGATTCATACTTCAGCATTCCCTTTTCACATACACACTTTTGTTCTGTTCTTTTTTAATTCTACTCTGTAATTGTTGAGTTCTCCCTCGTTTGTTGTAGCCCTTCCTCCCTTTTTTGGGAAGTTTGCTTTCTTCTAAAAGAGAACTCCTGGCCACTGTTCTATTGCTTCTTTCCTCTAAATTCCCCTCCTCTAAATCAAGACTTACCTTTTCTTTACCACAACGACAAGTTATTTCTCCCAGCATTGCTTTCTTGCAATTTCCAAATAGTGGGGCAGTTTCTTTCTAATAAATTGAAATTTCTGACGTGTTTGTTTCCTCCCTTCTGCTATTCAGGTATTTTAAAAGGACTTAATGAAAACCTTAAGATATAGTTCAGGTACTTTGCTTTTTCAAGGTATTTAACTAGCTGAGAGGGAAATTAATTTCTGTATCACTTTACAGACACTCCTAGATCAGTGCCAGAAGATGGAAGTGGATCTAAGCTCCATGAGGGATGCGCTAGATGCGGAGAGACAGGGGTCTCGGGATCTCAGGGAGAAGATGGAGCTGGAACTAGCTGAGAGGAAGCTGTCTTCCCATCGCTTGCAGGAGGAAGTGCAGCGTCTCTCAGAACAGCTGGAAGAGGCAAGAAGAGCACGAGCTGAACTTGAGGTGAAGTATGAAGACCTGGAACAGGAACACAGGCTGGAGGTGGAAGACAAAAACCGTCTGATCAGTTGTCTTACGGTGTCTGAGCAAGAGCTGCAATGTGGCCGTGCTGCCCTTGGAGCTGAGAAGGACCAGCCGAAACAGGACATTGGCCAGCTCTTGGTACCATCTGTGGAATACAAAGCTACAACACACAGACCACTGGGTGAGCAAGCATGGCACTTAGGTGGAGTGGGTTCTCAGGAGCCTCAGTATCACTGGATTGCCTTCTCTTTGGCTTCATTTTTATAACAGCTCATAAGAATGGCTGGTATAACAATTGCTAATTGCACAGGAACATAGGAGTGGCGGTGCTGTCTCAAACTAAGGGGGTCTAGTTCGATCCCACCATTCTGTCTTTGGCAGCTGCAAGGGGAGCAGAAGCATGGGGCAGCATATGTGGTGCTTTGCTTGTGTACTGTCCCAGCCTCTTTTCTTTTGAGGCTTATGGATTTCTTGAGCTGGATGTATTTTTTTAGTTGATTTTATTGATTTGTTGAATTTTTGCCATCAAGTTATGTGAGTCCTTTTTAGATGTGCCACGTTCTTCACAGTCTGAATTTCTACTGAAATTATGAGTAAAACAACCAAGAAAAGCAAACTACCATTTTCCCCATAGACCTGTGTTAGAAATAACAACATTGATCTTGCCTCAAGCTTTTATTTCAGATTGATTTTCTTCCAGCTCCTTTATGGCCCAAAGCTGAAGGAGTGACTAAGAGATAAGGGATTTCGTAAACTATTGTGCATGTGTGTAAAATGGATGTAGTTCGGCAAAAAAGACAAGAACACACCTTAACTCCCCTTTTTCCCCTCTGTCAGATCAACTTGTACAGAAATCTGAAGAATTTGTCTGCTATCAGGATGAGCTGAAATCCCAGTCACAAGTGCAGCTCTCTGAACTGAAGCAGCAGGTATGATATTTTCAAATGATTCTCATTAATTTTTCTGGTATATTTAGGACCGGTAGCCAAATTAAATGTCTAGAATTCCTTTTTTTATCATACATTGCCTGAGAAAGGCTTTTATTAGTTCTCTCAGCTGATGGGCAGGCATGTTATGACTATAGAAGCCTGGAAAGAAGTAGAAGTCAATCAGAATAATTCAAAAGTTGCCAAATTATTTTTTTTTAAAAAGTTAACCAAATGATCAAAGACTAATATGTATTTGTAAGCAGTATTAGAATTTATCTTTCTCCCCTCCATCCTGTTTAAACAGGATGAATCAACTTCACAGGAAAAAATAATAGATCAGGAAGACCAGAATGAGACTTCATTCCTACCCAGAGAAAACTTGGAAAGACAGAAGACAGAAGGTCGTATGATTACCTTACCTATTTTAATACTCTTAATATCTTCAAGAATCATTATAGAATTAGTTTGTACAAAATAAGATATAGCTGAAGTGGTAGCTTTACCTGGTATGAAATGCTGACAGTCTGCAGGTGGTACTTCTGGGGGTGGTATTTTTGATAGTGTTTGCTGAAACAGTAAGGAGCCCGTATATATGCCACATATGAAAAAACCCCAGACAATTACATTGGTTTTGAGTGTCTGACCGTGTTAGACTGGTAGCTGCAGTATCACAACCCTATTGGAATTGTACTATAAAACAATGGATTCTCTCATGTGTTTACTTTAGGGTCTGGTGCACTATGACAGTAGGCTGTCTTGATTTTTGAGAAATAGATTCCTTTTGCCTCCTGTCATTCAAAGATAGAACCTCTTCGTAAGAATCCTGGTGGGGGAATAGTCACCAATAATCCAGATTCCTACAGTCCTAGAACATCTTTCTCTTTTTTTGTTCCATGATTTTAGAGATGCAGGTCTTTAATGGACTTCAAGACATTTTTTAGACTCATGGCATGGTTTGGGTTGGAAGGAACTTGTAAAGATCATCTGGTCCATCCCCCTTGCCCTGAGCAGGGACATCCTTCACCAGGTCAGGTTGCTCAGAGCCCCATCCAACTTGACCTTGAACATGTCCAATGATGGGGCAACTTACAGCTTCTCTGGGCAACCCAGAGAGAAGCAGCCCTCTTGAAAGGCTGCAGTAAGGCCTCCCTGGAGCCTTTCTTCTCCAGGCTGAACAACCACAACTCTCTCAGCCTTTCTTCATTGGAGACATGTTCCAGCCCTCGGATCATTTTTGTGGTTTCTTCTGGACTCACACCAACAGATCCGCGTCTGTCTTGTACAGGGGAACCCCAGAACTGGACACAGTGCTCTGAGCGGGGTCTCACAAAAGCAGAGAAGAGGGTGAGAATTGTCTCCCTCAGCCTGCTGCCCACACCTCTTTTGGTGCAGCCCAGGATATGGTTGGCTTTCTGGCCTGCAGGCACACATTGCCAGCTCCTGTCCAGTTTTTACTTTAGCAGAATCCCAAAGTCATCCTCTGTAGCCTGTTTTCAATCCATTCACCCTGCAATCTGTGCTGGTACTGGGGATTGCCCCAGCCCAGGTGTAGGGCCTTGCACTTGGCCTTACTAAACGTTGCTCTGCACAAGGGCCGCATGGCTGCATTCGTCAGGCTTGTGCAGGTCCCTCTGGATGGCATCACATCCCTCCAGCAAAATCAGCCGCTCCGCTTGGTGTCACCTGCAGCTGAGCTGAGGGTGCCCTCCATCTGACTGTCAGCAATTAAGACACTAAATAGTACGGGTCCCAGTATGGACTTTGGTGGGACCTGGTTTCCACGTGGATGTTGAGCCATTGACTGCAACTCTTTGCATGCAGCCAGTTCCTTACCCCGCCTAACAGTTCACCTGTCAAACCCGTATCTCGGCAATTTAATAGCAAGGGTGTTGGGGAGACCATATCAAAGACCTTACAGAAAGCCAGCTTTCAGTCTGATATCATGCCCCAAGTTACAATTGAGTACATCCAAAATGCACCTGGAAAATTTTAATTAGCGTTCTTAAAAAGCAGCTCCTCCCTCTACTGAAAGGAATTCCACCTGCAAAATGCAGTGACTCAGAGCTTCACTATCACGTTACTTAAAATATCTTTCCCAATGCATGTTTAGCTGCATGTTTACTTCAAAACAAGCTGCTGCTGCTGTTGTTGTTGTAATTCTGTTTCCAGAATGTGGGTGTGTTGAACACTTGATTGCTGACATTTTCTTAGATCTTAAACACTGGGAGATGTAATTTCTTTAAAAAAACTACCGAAATATTAAATGAAACATAGAAAATCATCATCTTTTAAGTCTGCGCTATAGGTTCTAAAAGGTTGTTGCTCCTTTTTGTCCCATGAATTGTCCGTCTTAACTAAAGTGGGATGCCTAAAATTGCCCACTGTAATCCATTCCTAACTTGAATAGAATGAAATAAGGGTTTATAGATAGTTACCATATATTTAGCAATTTCTGATGCTTTTCAAGCAGATCTCAACAAATGCCTTCAAATTTCAAGCTGTCGTTGTTTGAAATGTAAAGATTCTTGAAATCCTTATAATCTTTCCATTTCCATGGGTTTAGCAGTGCATTATACCAGAAATCTGTAACTCTCTTTACCTCCATATGAATTCCTTGAACTTTTCTTGAGGCAGCTCTTTGAGTGATTGAAGGTCCCTCCTCCTGCTACATGAGGCAACATTGTATGAGGCTTTCCATAGTTCAGTTGGTGGAAAGACTACAGTATAGTCTGAATCAATAAAGGAAAGCCATTATCACAGAAAACACAGACTGCCTTCCAATTGTTAGAATTCACAAAACTGATTCATTTGAGCTTCCTCAACTTCCATAATACTTAGCAAATACAGTTTTGTATAATCAGTTGTATGTAGAAAAGTGTTTAAAGGAGTACAGAAGAAAACCTTGTACTGTATGTTGATGCTATGTGTGTCTTCTCTGCATGCTCAGAAGTGAAAAGTACAGAAATTGTACCTCTAAGAAAACTATTTAACTTGGTCCTGAATTTTATTTTGCATATATATTAACATATTTTTCATACCATCATTGGTAGTTAACGTGTCTACAAAAATGGGGCCTGTTTTTTAATGCTTCTAAGTTGGTATTCCTGGGGAAGACATAGTATTCGTTGCTTTACTGCCTCCTATACTAAAAAGCTGAGGGATCACCTAATACATTAATTAGAACTGAGATGAATTACAGAATGTATTTTTCTTGTACATTTATAACAATTTCTCATTTTATTTTTTCCAAATGAAATGTGAAACATTGTGCTACAATAGTTCTTTCTTTCCTCTCCTTTATAAAAATGTTTCTTAAAACTTGAATCTCTATTACCCGTCTTTCAGTATGTCTGTATGACAACAATTGTTCTTTTCTAAAAGCTGCTTAAAACAGCATGTTGGTTATGTGGTTGCCTCTAAAAAAACCAAACCCGCATTATCCAATGACAGTGTTATGTATCTCCACTACATTAAGTGTTATTAACAGTGACGTGTCCCTTCTCTAAAGCTCCTGGAAGAATATCCTGTTTCTGTCTAAAGCAGAGTCTTAATTTTCAAAGAATTTTTTTGTGTTTGAATGTTTCAGAAATACCACATTTGCAACTTGTTCTCCAGGAGCCGCAGCAGCAAGCTGTGGTGGTCACAGAAGATGCAGAACAGGTAATCACTAAGCAGCTGAAATAAGCTGAAACTAAAATAGGTCAAGGACTGGCCTTAAAACAGCTAAGCTGTCATGGTCTTTTCTATCAATCCTCTTTGGAAGGTTATTATTAACTGGATTAATGGTGAAAGACAGAAATAGCTTCCAAAAACTGCTTGGACTGTGTTCGTAACAGACTGTGTTTCCCTTTGCTGGCTGTGTGGATTTCTCGTGTCCTTCACCCATCCAATCCATATTTGTGCTATTTTCTGCCTCTTGTGAGTTAGTTTTTCAGCAAAACCATGGGCTAAACTGAGACGGGTCTCTGGAAATACAATTCCAAAGGCTCAGCTGTCATTATGTAAGATGCCTTTCAAACTGGCCCTGTCCATTCCCACTGCCCTGATGGGCACCTGGCTGACTGACTGGGGGGAGCTGGGTGCTCCTTGAGTGGGAGACAGGTGGGCACTGTCCTTGTGCTACTCCACCGTGTCCAGCTGCAGGTACAAGTGCAGTCAGGCTGTTGTTGGGAAGAATGCAGGATTAGGAACCTGCTGCTTGGCTTTACCCTCAGCATGGGGAGGGAGATGACAGCCTCTGCGTATCTGTGCTGAGGATTTGCTGTAGAACTGATTGTTAGCTTAGAGCAAGGTCTGGCTCTAAGCCAGAGCTCCTGCTCTGCTGGCCCATCCTGTCCACAGGGGGAAGGTTAATGCTGTGTTTTATCTAATACATTCCTCTCTATCTGAGGGTTTGTATATTACTGTGAAGTATTAAGGTAAAGGTTGATATTTGGGACTCATTGGAACTGGAGAAACATTTTGAGTCATTCATCCTGCTTGACTCAGACCCTTACCTTCCAACTGCCTGCAGCCAAGCTGCGAGCTGGTAGATCAGTGGGAATACCCACACACCCACACACATAGTCTTTTCAAGGGCAGATATAAGCATTTGAACTATTTTCTACTGCCCCTTTATAGACAGTGGAAAAAACAGGTTATTTAGCATATGACTCACCTGGAACAAGGTGGATGTTGAAAATGGGTCAATGAAAACAACCCTGGAATTGTCCATTTCAATGTCTTCATTATAAAAAGAGTCCAGCTGAATAGCTTGCACCTAAGTTTTTACACTTGGACAGCTATTCCTACCATTTGTGTACCTGACCCATGGCTTTAGGCCAAGTTACGTAGTTACCTAAACCCAGGTTAAGGACATCTAGCAGTTAAAAGGTTCTTGTGGGGTTATTGGTTTGTTTGTGTGGTAGAGCCTAGCAAAACTTTATTGGGAAAACTCTGGGTTCTTTATCTGCTGGAGCAATGAGGCATAGACTGACAGACACGTGACTTCTCACCTTCTCTGCTTGGGCGGTCAGTGAAAGGTTATGATATTGTAGTTAGTCCCTTTGAAGTAGTGAAGATGGAAGAGAAATCATCACTAGGTGGGAAGGAAGTTATTTCAATCATTGCATCAATTGATATGTTAATCTGGTGAGATATGTCTTAGTCTATTGCTTAACATAAAAACCAGTCTCTCTTTTTTATTATTTATTTATTTATTTATTTCCCTTAGACTTCAGAGTTGTCTCCAAAGTTGGGACAGATAGGTGTACTTAGAGGTTGGCAGAGCAGTAGACAGCTAAGAGAGCTGTCTTCTCATACCAGGATCCTGGCTCAAAGCTCAGTGTTTTTCTTTCAACCCACAGAATAAGAATATTGGTGCTGAAGCAAAATTGCAAGACTTGAAGACTGTGGAAGCTCCAGCCTCTTACGTAGACTCCTCTTCTGCTTCTACAGGTGAGGACACAGAATAAGGCATGTGACAAGAAAATTCTGGAAATTCGAGAAGTTTCAGAGACAAATCTTAAAATGATTTAGAAAGAGGAGCTCTGAGGTCAGAATCTAAAGATGACAATCTATGGAAGGCAGAAAAGATTTCTACATGAGGTAGAAGAGAACATTCTAATATGGGATGGATAGGATATACCAGAAGAGAAGAAAGAACTGGTTGCTAAGGTTAGAAAGAGAGAAGGGTTTGAAGGAGTGCATTTGTAGATGCAAAGACTGATGTGTAAGGCACAGAAGAGAATTAAGATAAAATGAAGAAGTGTGTTTTTTCTGCAAGCCAGTAAATTTCTTTTTGTGTCTGGAATTAGTTCCTGCCTGCATCCCACACGAAAAAAAACCCAGTCAAACCAGTCTATTACCTGGTTTACTTGTCTCTTTGCTCTTCATCCTTCTGCAGGGGTCAGAAGTGCTGTGTACAGGTGATGCCAGCATGCAGCAAACACAGGGAGTTGGCACAGAGCAGTATTGCAGCTGCAGGGTCTGAATTGCTGGTTGGGGTTAAACCACAACAGGATGTCTGTGCACTGCATAGACTCAAATTCTGGGTTGGTTTTCTTGTGTGCTTGGTTTGCTGCCTTTTTTTTTGTCTTTTCTCGCCTTCTGTAGAAGCTCCAGTCCCATTTATTGTCCCTTCACTCACCTACTGACTTTACCTGCAAGTTGTTACGCTGATGGTGACAAGTGTACCTTTTATCACTAGGTGTGTCAGGAGAGCTGGTGAATTCTGAAGTGCAAAAGCCTTTTGATGACACTTTCGTGCTCTCTGAGGTACAAATGTCGTCCAAAACCCTTTTGGTTTCAGTATTGTATGCATTTGTAGATATGAGAACTTTAACTTAGTTTAAAAGCCCCAAAGAGTTGGCTTTTTTTAACCTCCTGTGACATAAAGTGGTTGTTGCAATAAGACAGCAGACTTTTTAAGAGCAGCTCTCCTTTAATGGTTCCCCATAAATTGTTTCTGCCCTCCAAACTGATGAACAGCCTTTACAACGCAGTGTGTTGACATATTGGTGGGCTGTTGATCCAAGCTTTCTGGGGAGGATTTGTGACTGCTTTTCTTTTGTAATCTGTTTTGGGGGATGGGAAGAAACCTTAAGAGAGTTATTTGGAAAAAGCCAAGCACTTTGTTCCGGGTGCTTTGTCTAGTGCTTTCACTTTGGACATGGACATAGATTGGAATATGGGCTTCTATCCTGCTTCTTTGCCATGTTAAATGGACAGATGGAATAGGGGACAAAACCTCCTTATTCAAAGACTATGAATAGGATGCCATGAAAATGTGGCTGGATAAGTACACTAGAAGGCTTGTGAGAATCACAGGAGAACTTAAACACTTCAAAGTCATACTATCTTGTAACCAAGAGAGAAGGGGAAAAAAGGGAATAAGAAGTTGCCCTTATGGTCTGATCCCAAAGCCAGAATGTTCCATGATGCAGCTTCAGAAACTGAAATTAGCGGAAGTGACCTGGGAAGTCACAGAATCACTGAATAGTTGGGGTTGGAAGGGACCTCTGGATGTCACCTATTCCGCTTCCCACTGCCAAGACAGAGTCCCCCTCTTATTAGCAAGGCTTCTATTTATTGCAGAAGCCAGCCTGAGAAAGCTACAAAAGCTACAAAATGTGGAAAGCAGATACTTCCAAAAGTGGCCGTTTCACAAGATTCAAGGAAAAAATGATACCTGCTATTTTCTTTCAGGCAGGAACAGATGGCTTTGCCAATGGAAGCAAGCAGTTTACTGAGGAAAGTTGTCCACCTGGAATTCTAGAATATATTGCTGCAGAGAAACAGAAAGAGCTGTCAGTTTTGCTGATTGAACTGAAAGAAGCCCAGGAAGAAATAACTCTTCTGAAAAGCCAGCTCAAGGGCCCCAGTGGCCAAACTTCTACTGGCTGCCAAACAGAAGCTAACCAGCTGGAAGAGAATTCACAGACACCGTGTCTGGAGAGGAAAGAGCAGAAGGCATCAGATACACAGAGTGTTTCATTACTGAGAGAAACAGAAATGCAGCAAATTGGCTTTCTTCAGGAAAACAGAATCAGTCTTCAAGAAGAGCCTCAGGGAAGCCCTGTCCCCTGCAGAAGTAAGGTGGAGGCAGTGCAGGAAGTTTCTACAGCAGATTCAGAGCCTAGCACCTCTCAATCTCAAGAACTGATAAAGTTACAAAACCAAATTACAGAACTGCAAATAATTCTGCAGAAATCAGAAGAATCCTTTAGGAAGGATCTAGGAGAAAAATGTGCAGAAATAAATAGGCTAAACCAGTTGGCTGAGGAATACAGAAAAAAAAGAGAGGATTCTGACTGTACATTTTGTGTTTTGACTGAAGAACAAGATCAGCTCTTGTGTCAGGTGAAAGAACTTTCTACCATAACAGAACTGAAGGAGCAAGTGAAGCAACTGGAGGAAGATCTAGCTCTTTCAGAAAAGCAGAGACTGTCAGACAGTCAAAGCAGTCTTCTAAGAGAGCAAATCCAGAGCCTTAAAAATGAATTTAAATCCAAGGATATAAAAATTGAAGCTTTGCAAAAGGACTTGGATGAAGCACAACTTCAGCTTTCTGACCAGGACATGAAAATCAAGGATCTGAAAAGCCAGGTTGAGACAAAGGAATGTGAAGTACTTGATCTAGGACAACTTTTGCGGAAGAATACAGCAGAGATGGAAGAGCTTTCCTACAAGTTAGCCTTAAAGGGACACGAGGCAGCAAGCCTAGAACAGCTTGTTGCTGAGCACACCAGGTCTATAGAGAGCCTGCAACAAGCCTTGCTGGAAAAGGACCAACAGATGGCAGAGATCAGTGTCAGCATGTCTGAAAAAATGCTTCTGCTGAATGAAGAGAAATTTTCTCTAGGAAATGAGCTGAAGAGTCTTAAAGAGCAGACAAGTCTGTTATTAAAAGCCCAGGAAGAAAAAGAACAAAGCATAGGAGCAAAAGATACGTGTCTGAAATGTGGGGCATCCGAGCAGCAGAATGAGACAGAACCAGCAAGTAAAGAAAATGAGGAATTAGTAAATCAAGTTGAACTTCTGAGAAAAGAAAACGAGCAAGTAAAGCGGAAGCTGCAAGCAGCACTTGTGAACAGGAAGGAGCTTCTGAAGAAGGTTACCAAATTGGAGAATGAATTAGAACAACTGAGTAGAGAGCAAGAATCAGAAACCTCAGTGGCTCAGGCAGCTGCAGGGGAAGAAAACATGAGAAGCATGATCAGCAAAGAAGTGAGTCTTGAAAACCAGCCCAGTGAGGACTATCTAATTCAGCTGCTTTCTGAAAAGGAATCAGAGTTGCAGAGCATCCGGAAGGACCTGCAGGATAAAGAAACTACTGAAGCGCGACTGCAGGCAGTGATTGAGGAAATGAGGCAAAGCTTGCAATGTAAGGCAAACACTGTTTCAATTAAAGATGAAATCATGCAGTGTCAGACAATTCCTGACAAAGTAACTGAAAGCAATGAAAGCCCAGAAGATGATGAAGAAAATGAAAAACATAGTTCAGCAGGTACAAATCTGGAAGAAAATCAGAAGTCTGCTCTTAAAGAAAGGATTTCAGTTCTTGAACAAGAAAAAGAACAACTTCAAAAAAAACTTCAAGAAGCTCTGGTATCTCGTAAAGACACTATAAAAAAGGCTCAAGAAAAAGACAGGCATCACAGAGAACAACTGAAACAGCAGAAAGATGATTACAACATCCTGCAAGAACAATTTGATCAGCAGAGCAAAGAGAAGGACAGCATCCAGGCTCAGCTCAGACAGCTCCAAGAACAGAAAGGATCAGCAGAGAGTGTTTTTGAGAGTCAAGGTGGGTTGGAGTCTTCATGCATGGAAGCAGAAGGTACAACAAATAACAAGCTTGTACGAGTTGCAGATGTTTCTGAGGAAGAGTTTAAAAAACACTTTGACAAATTGCAGATGGAGAAAGAGAAGTTGGAATGTAATGTCAGCCATATGCAAAGGGAACTTGCTCACAAATCAGAATTAATCTTTGATTTGCAACAGCACATAGCACAGTTGTTTGTGGAGATAGAAGGGCTAAAGAGAACCTCTGACCAAGCTGAAGCTAAGGGAGAAAGCCTTCAGGCAGAATTGGAGGAGAGTCAAGGAAAAATTTCTGGAGTGTCCAGTCTGGAAGACTTGAAAGTCCTTGTGCACCAAAAGGATGAAGAAATGGAATTTCTTAACCAGCAGTTAAAGGAGAAAAATGAAGTTCTCAATAACGTGCAGGCACAATTGCTGGAAAAAGAGGACTCCGTCAAAAGACTGTGTAGTCAGTTGGAAGCTCAGGCTCAGGTGCATGAGGAACAAAGCAAGCGACTGCGAACAGAGATGCTTGAAATTCAGGAAAAGCAAGGTGACAATGCAGAAGCAGCTAAACAGAAGACTCAAATGCAGAGAAAGTTGCAAGCTGCACTTATCTCTAGAAAAGAGGCACTAAAGGAGAGCAAATCTCTAAAAGAGGAGCTGGCTAATGCTAAAACTACTATTGACAATCTTTCTGTCAAGCTGACAAATATGGAAAGCCAAATATGTGGCCATGTTAAAGAAACAGATACTTTAACAGAAAAGTTAGCGTGCCTCACTGGAGAGCGAGAAAAACTTGCTGCAGAAATTGATAAAGTACTTAGAGAAAATCAGAATCTTGACGGATGCTGTAAAGACCTCACACTTACTCTGGACAGAGTTGTTCTAGAGAAAGAGAAGCTGGAGAAGGAGGTGGAATCATTGAAGTGCTTCCAAGCCACTGAGAGTTCTGAGTGGCAGGAGAAATACAAGGAGCTTCAGGGAGAATATGAAACTCTGCTGCAGTCATATGAGAATGTGAGTAATGAGGCTGAGCGAATTCAGCGTGTGTTGGAAACTGTTAGGCAGGAAAAGCAGGAAATTTTCATTCAGCTGAAAAGGGCTGAAGCAAAAAAAGAGGAAACACATAAGCAGCTACAGGAAGCTGGACAGGAAATTGATGGAATGAAGGAGAAAATGAGAAAATTTGCAAAATCAAAGCAACAAAAGATCCTAGAACTAGAGGAGGAGAATGAGAAGCTTAGAGCAGAGATGCATTTTACAGATGGAGAGCTATACAGGACTGAAGAGAGCTTTACAAACACTAGCCTGAAAGAAGATCTGGAGTGCTCTAGGAGGGAATGCCAGTTTCTTTCTACTCGGCTTGAGACAGTAATGGCTGAAAAGGAGTCTCTTAATCAAGAGATCGGGGACTTGCAGTGTCTTTTGCAGTTAACAGAATCTAAGCTGAAGGAAAGCAGAGAACTTGTAGACAAGTATGTTGCCCAGCAGACAACAGGGGAAGAAACAAATGAGGCAGTTGCCACACCACCACCAATGGAAAGGTCTGAAAATCAAGTGGACATAACTTTTAGACCAGAGCCTCCTGCTGCAGAGCTGGAACAAGAGGCATTTGAAAGTGATAGACCTTGTAAGGATCCTGGTACCTACAGACAGCAAATAGCTGCGCTCACCAAGCGAATCACAGAGTTGGAAGATAATAGAAGGGCTTCAGAGCAACAGCTGGGTGACATCCGCAGGTGTGTTGAGACCTTAGCAGGTGAGAAAAGAGCTTTAGAGCACCAAATGGAAGAGAAAGTCCATGAAGTGAATGGTCTGCAGGCTACAGTAGCAAAGATGGAGCAGACGGTCCAAAAAGCCAAAGACGACCTGGTCAGAATGACAGCACTGAACGATGCACTAGAGGCTGAAAAGGATGACTTGGAAGAAAGGCTCATGAATCAGCTGGCAGAACTTAACGGAAGTATTGGAAACTACCAGCAAGATGCAACAGACTTCCAAATCAAAAATGATCAACTGAAACATGAGCTTCAGAGTTTGCAGAGAATGATGCATGAACTGGAGGAGGAGAAAAGTCAGGTGGCAAAGGAGAAAAGCAAAGCAAGTTCAGAAAAGCAAAAGGAATTTGTAGAAAAGCTGAAATACAATTGGAGAGGAGAAAGCAGCACACATATAAAGGAGCTTCAAGAACTGCTGAAACAGAAACAGCAGGAGATTAGTCAGCTGCAGAAGGACTGTATTAAAAGCCAGGAAAAGAACAGTAGTTTAGAAAGAACGGTTAAAGCTCTGGAATTTTTGCAGAGTGAGACTCAGAAAGAGGTAGAAGCAGCCAAAGAAACTTCAGCTAAAGCAGTTGAAGACACCAAGAAAGCCCAGGCAGAGCTTGCTCTCTGCAAAGTAGTGTTGGATGACACACAAAGTGAGGCAGCAAGGGTTCTAGCTGAGAGTGTCAAAGTGAAAGAAGAGTTGCAAGCAAACAAAGAGAAAATTAAAATTCAAATGAAGAAAAAGGATGAGGACTTTGAGAGAAGACTGGAACAGGAAAAGGACAAGCACTCAAAGGAAATCAAAAACATGGAAGAAAAGCTGGCAACATTGCAGAGGGAGAAAGACCACATGGAAACAACAGTTGGTGATCTGCAAGACTCCTTGAAGACAAAGGATCAAGAAGCCAAGCAACTGGAAGGCAGTCTAAACAAAACACTAGCCCAGCTTGCAGCCTTCACCAGGAGCATGTCTTCCCTTCAGGATGATAGGGATAGAGTGATAGATGAATCAAAAACATGGGAGAAGAAATTCACTGAAACTATTCAAAAGAAGGAAGAAGAAATACGTTTAAAAGAGGAAGCTTGTATTGTGCTAAAGGACCAGATGAAACACATGACCATGCATGTGGAAGAACTCCAGACTCATATATCCAGGTAAATAAGCTGTGTCAGGGGAGGTTTATCAGGGAAAGGTTACTTTGTATTTGTTGTCTGCACAAGAACACTGGGTGATCAGCAATCTAAAATAGTCCTTCTTCATATCATTAGGATACCTGTGTTAAATCTGTTCTCTGTGACAAGCACTCACCATCTGATTACTATCTAGAGTCTTTCAAATTTCAGATTAATTAGTTTCTTTTGCGTGGAGTTGTTGCACTGAGAGGTCAAGAGAGCATTGGGATACGTAATTCCAGTTTAATCCCAAAATAAATTTTATGAGGAAGATGGAGCTATAGAAACCTATCAAAATGTACATCTGCGTATTTCCAAAATTCAAAACCAAACTATCCTTACATGAGTAAAATTGTTTTATAATAAGTTTATGTGCTGTATCTTTGCATGCTGGAGCATGAATGGACATCAAAGGTATCAGAACAGCAATTTCATTGTAGGGTGGTGTGGGGTTGTTTTTATTGTTAGCTACAGTGGACAAGAAAAGTAATGTAATGAAAAGGAGGTGATAACATTCAGTGTTTAAGTGCCTCCATTTTTTCAGTATTGACATGAACAACTTTAAAAGAATATATTCCCCTGGCACCACCCCCTTCAGGCAGTAGTACAGTCAGAACTTTAAAAGATAGCTTGAATTTTAAATTGAGACCTATTTCCAACTTGCTTTCTTTAAATAAAATGAATTCTGTGGCTTTTCTAAATTAGTATAAAAACAGCGTTAGTGTGGGTTAGGATACTGAGATACTTGGTGGATTTTTGACTAACTTTATCTTTTCTGTTTTCAGGCTGGAAAGCAACAAGAAAGACTGGGAGGCTGACTTCAGGAAGGAGATTCAGCATCATCAAAAGACATGTGAAATGTTGCAGGAGGAAAAAAAAGAGCTTTTGACTCGGCTTGAGGGGTCTCAGGAACTGTACAGCAAGTCTCAGAATGAACAGCAGGAACTGGGGTCAGAAATCAGCAGCCTGAGAGACCAGCTTGCTGACTTACAGAATTCCTTCACCAAATGTGAGCTGGCCAGGGAAGAGCTGGGGACTGTGGTCAAGCAACAAGAGACCACTATCCAGAATTTTAAACTCAACTGTGAACAGCTTGAAGCTGATCTGCAGGCCTCCAAGGACCTAACAGATAAGCTGCATGAAGAAACCAGTGCCAAAGATCAAAAGATCATGAGTTTGCTGTCTGCCAAAGAAGAAGCAGTGATGGCTGCTCTAGCTGAATTACAGCAGCAACATTCTGAAGAGATGAAAGAGTTGGAGTGTAGGCTAATTAAGGAGGAAGAAGATAAAAAAGCCTTGGAAAATGAGAAGAACAAATTTCGTGATAAACTTGATCATCTCACTGAAAACATGAAGATAAGCAGAGAAGAAAGTAAGCAGCAGAAGGCACAACTGGACTCCTTCACCAAGTCCATGTCATCTCTGCAGGATGACCGAGACCACATACTGCGCGACTACAAGCAGCTTGAGGAACGCCATCTTGTTATAATCTTGGAAAAAGACCAGCTAATTCAAGAGGCTGCTGCTGAAAATAACAAGCTCAAGGAAGAAATGAGAAGTTTCCATAGCCAGATGGATGACCTCAACTCTGAGAATGCCAAGCTGAACGCAGAGTTGGTGCGGTATAGAGAAGACCTTAACCAAGTGATTTCAATAAAGGACTCCCAACAGAAGCAACTTCTCAAAATACAGCTTCAGCGGATCCAAACTCTGGAAAATGAGAAGGCAACCATAGAAACACAGCTGAAAGAGTCTGAGCATACTCAGGACGATCTCAGGAAGTGCATGGAAGCCTTGAGAGAGGATAAAGTCAGTATGTCTCAAGAGATCGAAACCCTTACGTCCTCTCTGTCCCGGGTGCAGAGTGAGATGGCAGCATTACATGAGGGGAGTCCCATCATGCAGTGTCAAGCAGAACTGAAGGCTCGAGAGGAAGAGATACAAGAACTGAGTCATGAGCTTTCCCTGTCCCAGAAAAGAATAACGGAACTTGAGGGGGAGCTAGAGTGCGTTCAAAGGGATGCAGCCAAGAGAGTGGGAGAGGCTGAGGACAGGCTTCGGAAGGAATTGAAGCACCTGCATCATGATGCAGGGATAATGAGGAACGAAACAGAGACAGCAGAAGAGAGAGTAGCAGAGTTGGCACGGGACTTGATGGAAATGGAACAGAAATTGCTTGCAGTCACAGATGAAAACAAAGATCTCAGAGCTCAAATTCAGTCTTTTGGGAGGTCCATGAGCTCTCTTCAGGATAGTCGAGACCAGGCCAATGAAGAGCTTCATGTTTTGAAACGGAAATACTCTGCAGACTTAGAGGAACAAAAGAATCTAGTACAGAATCTTCAGAAACAGATGGCTCAGCTACAAGAGGAGCAACGGTCCACTGCCAGGGACCGAGATACAGTGAGGTCTGAGCTGACAGAACTGCAGAAGGCTATTGATGAAAGAGGTCTCTTGGCCCAGATTGAGAAACTTAATCAGCAGCTCAGAGCTAAAGATGATGAGCTTCTCCATTTGTCTTCGGAACTGGAAGGCTCTTCCAACCAAGTCAAATCTTTCTCCAAGGCTATGGCAAGCCTGCAGAATGACCGAGACCGTCTGCTGAATGAATTGGACAAAACACGTAAGATTGAAGAAGTGAAACAACAAGCAGAAAGGAGCACTTCCACCACTTCTTTGGAAGTGCAGAGTCTGAAGAAGACACTGGCCTCTTTGCAGAGTGACAGAGACAGAGTAGTAAGTCCTTGTTCTCTCTTCCTGCTCTTACTTAAAGCACCATAGGAGACTTGGATCTTCAAGTCTTAAAATTCAGCACACTTAGATCTGGTAATTGCAATGTGATACATAGATCATTGTCTTCACGAAATCACAGAATAGTTGAGATTCAAAGGTTCTTCTGGAGATCTTCTAGAGATCTTCTAGTCCAACACCCCTGCACAAACAAGGTTGGCTGGAATAGGTTGCTCTGTACAATGTCCTGTTGGATTTTGAATATCTCCATTGGTAAATATTCCACAGCTTCTCTGGTCAGCCTGTTATTTCATGTATCTGGAAATGGTTTCCAGAATTAGTTGCTCCCTCACTTTCCCAGGGATGGAGATGAGGCTGACCAGACTGCAGGTTCCCAGTTCCTCTTTATTGCCCTTTTTGTAGGTAGGGTTGACATTTACTTTCTGCCAGTCTTCAGGAACCTCTTGGGTCACCATGACCTTTCAAAGGTAATGGGAGTTGCCTCCCAATGACCGTAGCATTTGTGGGCATGCTCCATTAGACCCCATGGATCTGGTATGGACCATCTATGTTATCTTCTCTGACATGGAGGCTGTGATTTCCTTGTTAACTTCCTAGGGTGGTTTCTCTGTTAGCTTGGTTTAAAATATGAAATCATGGAAATAAGGTCCCTGTTAACCTGCTTAGTTCACACCTGTGTCAGCTCATGCATTTGATTTGCCTTAGATTTCTAAAAGAGACTAGAGCAAAGGCTTGAGTTTCCTCCTCCTCTTGGCAGCTGATTTTCAAGGCAGGTACAAGACATTGCAGATTCCTTTTGACATCCTTGCCTGCACAGTGGATGTGTCTGTGTTTGTATAGTCTCTGGCACAGTGCAGCCCAGCAAGTTTCAGAGTTCTCATTGCTGGTCAGAAGACAGACTTTGACAGTTACGTCCCACTGCCACTCATGAAGTACTTAACCATCTCCAGAGTCAGCCATGTCTTCTTGTCTTCCAAAACAATTGCAGTGATGCATGCGTAACAACAACTTATTTCTAACTACAGCATGACTGGAATTGGAGAGCCAAAAGGATTTTACTTCGTCAGTTTCCTGGTTTACAGTAAATACCAACTTCAGGAGTTACGCTTAATCAGCTCCTTCTGCATCACTTTTTTTTCCTCTGAATAAGATAATTAATATTATAGCCTGGAGTCTTCTAATGTATGTCACATCTTCATGGGAGGGCTCAAAACTCACTACCCTCATTAGAATTGTCTGAGGGTTTGGGGTTTTTTTGAGCAGTTTTTAGTACACTGCTGCATTTGATGATTCAATTTCTAGTTCCTCTGTCATCTGAATGTGACCTTCTTTCCCTCCAGATACCACAGTGAGAAATACTCTTAAACAGTTCTAAGTAATAAACCTGATACTTGCTCAGCTGTCACACACTGATGTTTCCTTTTAATTCCAGGTAAGAGAGCTGGAAAATCTACAGCAGCAATACATCCTGGTCGGGGTGGAAGCTGCTGAGAATTCTCGCTTAAAGGCACAACTGCAGGAGTGGGAGCAAGAGGCAGACAAACAGCTTCATCTGCAAGAACAACTGAAGCAAGAAGGAGCTGTGTACCAGCAGGAGCTCCAGCGGCTCAGGTGAACTGTCCATCTGCTCCCTGCCTCAGTGATGATGCAAATGTGTTTGTTTCTCTCAAAGAGCAGTTGTGGGCAGAGGTGAAGGGAATGCTGAGAACCTCAACTTGGACTGTGCCAGGTGCCACTGAGGCACTCTGCCCTGGCCAGGAGAGGGCACGTTTCCCTTGTCCAGCTTCTGCCTCAGAAGTACAACGCAGCAGGTTGGAGGTCAATGCCTGTGTGAAATAGATCAATGACCTTTTAGTTTTTTTTTCCTTCATCCAGTGGTGGTCAGTATCATCTGCTGGAGAGGAAACTGAGGCTGTTTCTTGTATTGGAGCTTATGTGTATGATCACAGTACACTCTCCATTACAGGCTGCTGCTGAGCACCCCTTATTATCCCACTGATATCATAGTTTAGAACATACTCATTTTGTATGGCTGTCTAATCCTTTATTTCAGTTGCTCTATGTCTTCTAGGTTTTTTTTTAAACTCTGTAATTCACATCTAGTAAAATTGTCTTCTCCAACTGGACTAAAATTAGTCAGACAAACATGCTCTATTCTGAAAATGGGCAGAAATGCCTTCAGATATTTTAGAGATCCACTTAAGAATGCCTGAGGCTGGAATGAAGAGGGTGGGATTTTCTTTGTAGAAAGGTCTATGGCTTATCTTTGTCCAGAGTGATATAAAAACTTGGAGATAGTTCTCTCCCTTCCCCCTGCCCCCAATTTGACACTCAAACTAAAACTTCAGATCTTGTAAAGTTTGAAGCATCTTACAAATTTTATTTATCCTGACAAAAGAACAGGAGGTTTATTTCCTGTGTAGCTTTTACACTGTACATGAAGCGATGGCCTCAGGTTGGTGTGGTGGGATCAGTACTGTGGATTTGGTGCACATATGACCGTGCAGAGAAATTGTTATGGGGACAAGTGGCATTGCCAGTGACTTCCTTGACAAAACTCTGTACAGCGAGATCAGAACAATGTCCAGGAACACAAAAACTGTGAGCATGGAACAATCAGAAGGGTTCAACCAAATACAGAAAACTTCCTTAAACCTGCTGTTAAGGTTCCTCTACTTAAGTGGGTTGTTTTGGCTTGGCTTGGTTATAAAACTTCATGTCTAGCATGGGGTGATGATTGAATCACCCTTGGCTCATTCTTAGGTGGATACCTGGACATCATAAGTGATACTGGTAACTTCCTTGTAATTTTCCTTGTTTTGTTCTGGGCAGACAGGAGAAGACCACCTGGGAAAAGCAGAGCAGCAGCATGAAGGAACAGTACCTGATGGCCATAGCAGAGAAGGACAAGCAGCTGAGCCATTTGCAAAGGATCACACAGGAAATGAGGCTGCCCTTCAGCAAGTCTCAAACTGTAGAGGAACAGCACCAAAGCAAGGTGGGTGGACAGAAACAGATTCTTTACTGGAAATGTGAGGCTTGAAACTCAGCCAGAAGAGCGTGCGTTGCCTGTATCCAGCTCCTACAGACTTCAGTACTGGATGTGGTTGTGAGGCCTCCAAAGGTAATACCAAGAATCTAACTAGCATCGCTGAAAGTTTTAGAAATTATGGCATACTCTTAAGTGCTCTTCCTTAAGTTCCTGGTTTCCAGTGTTTCAGGAAAGAGGGTAAAAGAGACAGGGCTTTGTAGACACCTTTGAAGCAGCATGGAACTTCTCAGGTGTGTATTCTGGCTGTTTCAGAATCGCAATCTTGCACTGTCTTTGAATCTAAGATTTTCTGGCTTAGTTCTCACTGTAACGTCACATCTTAATTTTTAAGTTTTCTATTGATTTTTTCTTGCTGTTTTTACTGTAACAGGGATATACAATCCTGCTTCAAGCCCAGAGAGGCTGAAGCTTGAACACTGCACCTTCTCTCTTATTCCCCCTGTATATATATATAGTCCTAAAAGTGGAGTGGAATATGTTTGTTATTTTGCTTGTCTAGGGAAGGCTGCATGCACAGTGCAGTGCATCAGAGCCAAAAGAGAACTCTCCCACTCATGTCTGCAATGTTCCAGTGGCGTATGTCAGTGGAGGGGGTAGGAAATCTCCCTTATCCCTTTGATACACACATGCATATATATGTTCAAGCAAAGAAAAAGCTTGAACAATGTTCACGTGATGCTTTCCAAGAGGATTCTTCAGTGCCGGACTTCTGGTCTTTGTTGATTAAAGCAGTGTGGACATTGCTTGGGTTTTTGTTTGGTTTTTTTTCTTTTCTCATTCATGTGCCTTTTTTTTTTCTTCCTGTATTGTAAACAGCTTTAAGACAACTTTTGAGAAGGACCCATCATATGTGCAAGTCTGGTGATCTTTCCCAGCTGTTTGGATTTTCAGTTGGCTTTTAGGATATTTCTGTTTATTCCCCATTTGCTCTTTTGCCTGAGCAGATCAAGTTCCAGGTCTAGGAATAATGTTGAGTTTGACCTTGGAATACTGAAAAGAGAGGACTAGCACAAGAGTGAGTTGTCACACGTGCAGTATATTTTTCATTGTTCTTTCCTTGGCAGATTTCTCCAGGAGTCCTGAAAGGGGACTTTTCAAGCCTAGAAACAGAGATGAAACACCTCCAGGGCCAGCTAAGTGACAGTCTGAAAGAACTGCACCAGAAGGAGCTCAGAATTCAGCAGTTAAACAGCAAGGTATTGATCCATGTCTTATACTTGCTTGCAGTCAGGGACGAGGAATGTGGGGAGGGTTAGGCTGGAATAGGGCTCAGGAAGCAGGAATGAATCTGTCCTTGTGGGTATTCAGTGATGTAACACAAAATCAGAAATACATCTCTCAAAAAAGCAGTGTTAGAATCACATTGATGGATTCCCTGTTCCTGAACGGGGCTTGCACAGCACCAGAACCCATCCTCCATCTCCCACTCTGCTCTCCCTCCGTGAGTAACTGGGGTGAGTCAGAGCATTGGAGAGAGAAGCCATGAGTGGGACAGCTGTTCTGTATGGACCAGAATGATATCCAGGCCCCATGCAGATCCCGTCCAGCAGGCTCACTAACAGGAGCTGAATCAGCAGCTTCTCTGCCACTGAAATTTAGTGCCCTTTCTCCCAGGTAACCAAAGGGAGAAAGAGGGAAGAGGACAGGGGAGGAAAGAAAGAGGCGAGAGAAGGGGAGCAGTGGGGAGAGAGGACAGATGAAGAGGACAGTGGGGGAAATAAGTTGGGTGGGGGGAGATGAAAATCAGACAAAGGGACCAGAGAGTGAGACCATATGAAGAAAGTTGTTTACAGGTTCCATGTCTATTGTCGGGAGCACTTTCTAGCCTCCTGCTTTCTGGGCTGCTGAAGCAAGTCCCTCCTTGGGAAGACAAGCTCGTCATCTCCACTTCTGCCTGCCAGCTTGAAACACTTGCTGCGTTTCAGTGCAGAATCACAATCAGTCAATTCCCACACTGAAATGGAAGACCCAGAATTTGTCCATCTCCAGAAAGAGAGTTGTGTTCAATGAGAAAATGAGAATATAAAATCATAATTTACTGATGATATTTCTGAAAGGTTTAGGTCAATCTCAGCACTTTATAAATCTTCTTCTGGACATGCAGTATTCTGCACATCTCTTTGATGTTTTGAGACTCCTGTTCCAGAAATCTTTGCCACAAGCTTCTCTTGGAGATTGTCACTGGTCTTTGGACCTTAGTGATGGGCAGCATGGTAGGTGTATGTTCTCAATAGAATTCTTACCCTCAGTTAGACAGAGAACAATTTTGCTTTCACAAAATCACTTTCTTTGCTTGCTAGTTGTGTTCTCTTCTCAGCTATCTCAGGTCTTTGAGGAGAAAAATGCCCTCTCCCTCCAGCTGCGTGGGAGCAGTCGGAGCATCTGTGAGAGCCATCAGCACTACAGCGAGGTCCTGAACCGCTGCCTCGTGCTCGAGAGGCAGCTCCAGGAGCTGCAGGCTGCAGACAAGAGCATGGTGAGGGGGTTGGGCTTGGTGCACAACAGGGAAAAGCTTATTTCAAGTGGCTCTGTTAACTGTGCGGCATTTTAGTGGCTGTGTGTCCATTCAGTGCAGTCTGCAGTACATTCCTGTATTCTTTCAGGAGCTGTTTGCGACAGATGCTGCTCCAGGAGCACCCCAAGAAAAGAATGAGCCGCAAAGAGGCAGTTACACACCTGAACTGCAGGAGCTGCAGCTGAGGTAAAGAAAGTCTGAGAGAACAGGGGTGGGGATGTTGGTCCTGATGGAGGTCTTGAGGCTAGTGATGAGCCAATTGCTTTTACTCTGTACGAGTGTGTTGGGAAAACTCAATCCCACATTAGCATCTTGTGGACTTGGAGGAGCTGTCGTATGCACTTGGTAGCTGTCATTAGTTACATCTTTGGATTAGAGCTTCAAAAAAACACAATGACAACGTGCAGCAGAAATGCCAGCCAAACCAGCATCTTGGATCTGGTGGGCTGCATCCCCAGTAGCTGCTGAAGTATATCAATGGTCCTGGTCTCAAGGCTGTAGCCTGAGAGTGTCTGGAATTGAGACATAGCACAGGATTCCTTGTAACCTTCTGAAACTAAGATCTAGCACATGACTCCTCATACCCGTTCAAAATAATTTTCAGAAGGTGGAGCCATGGATGACAGTGCCAAGGAACTCCTTCCTGATGTGAAACAGAAGCTTCAAGAGATTTATCTTCTCTCATGTTTTACAAATGGTTTAAATATAGTAAAGATTACTAAGTCTCCTGTGTGAGCTGGGAGGTAATTTGAGTCTGTTCACACACTCCATCAGTGAATATAAACAGAAACACAATAGTCCATGAATTAGGCCTTTTTTGGCATATGCTTTGTTATTTTCTGACAGGTTGTCTGAAACAGAACATTTACATAGCAGCACAAAGCAGGATATGAAGTATTTGGAGGACCAGCTGGAGGAAGAACGGGACCGTCGTCTTGCTGCAGAGGAGGCGCTTTTTGCGGCACAGGATCAGATCAGGAGGTGAGGCAGCTTGAGCAGACAAACACCATCACCGTGGGAGTGTGGTGGTTCTAACTGTGTTTTTCATTTGCACTTCATCATATCCTTCTGTTAAATGGCGCGGGGGGCATAGAGACAACTACCATGTCTGTCACAGAATCAGAGAAAGGCTGAGGTCGAAAGGGGCCTCCAAAGACTATCTGGCCCAACCCACTGCTCAGCCTAGACCCAGTTGCCCAGGACCACGTCCACATGGCTGTTGAGTATCTCCCAGGAGGAAGACTTCACAACCTCCCTGGGCAACTGCTGTGGTGCTCAGTCACTCTTACTGTAAAATAAGTGTTTCCCAGAGTTAGGAAATTCAGTTCCTTCAATTGTAGGCAGATAGAATAAGACAAATGACTAGACATTTAGACAAAATCTGCTTAGAAATTAGATGCAAACTTTCTCAATTAGTTAAATTAACTACTAGAAGATATAATTTGGAGACTGAGAATTTGGTGCAGGCTGAAGAGAGGTTCTCATGCTCCCAGGGGATTTTTAAGCACCTGTCATGCATGAAACAGTTTTGACTTAAGAATGTCACTCATTTTTAATGTGTTGCCAATTAACATAAACTTTTCATTAATTTGGTTATTGAGAAACAATTAAACACTTAGGAAAAAATATTTTCGTCCACCTTTGCCAGGCTTAGCTTCAGCCTAGATCCCTCTCGTGCCTCCTCCCCAGTATCCAGCACTGGTGGTCTGCACTGCACAGGACACTGTGTATCTTGGGGCACTGGACGGATGCCCTGAGAGTCAGCAGAGCAAAGGCGGCTGACCTGAACTAGATGTTGGGATTAGGATGCAGTGAGTAGCAGGTTCAAAATGCTTGATTCTCCTCATGGCCCTGGAGGGGGTTGTAGCACATGACCTGACTGTAGGCACCTGTGCTGTGCATTTCCTGGTAGTTCAAATAACCAGAGTTATGGACTAGTGGAGTCTTTTACATGGAAACAATGCCTTTCTTCTGACACACCTGCTGATTCAGCCAAAAAATAGTGGTCTGTATGGAAGAATTCTGGATGAAGTTCCATAGTAATTGCTACACAGTTTGGACAACTGTAGCTCCTTCTGGCCTTAAAGTCTATAAAAGCCTCCTGCAGCTGATCTCACTAATGAATGGTAGCCCCAGGATGTGACTGCTGCCTCTGTCACTAGAAAATAGTTAGGAAGAACCAGCACTATTGCAGCCAGAGCTGGCTTCCAAAATAATTTCACAGAACTTAAAACATACAGGTGTATCATCTGCCCTGGCTTCTTTAAAGTCACACTATGAAATTTCACTTGAAGAAGGACTCCTGCTAGTTGGGTCACCCTGTTCTTTAGCTCAATGTGAGCTCAGGAGGCATGACACCTGTACAAATGGAACCAACTCTTGCCAAGTGAAGCCAGGGTTTGCATGCAGGGGTTGGTTCCTTTTTGGAGAAATACCTTCTTTCTAAGCTCGATTACAGTGTTGATTTGGGGCATCATAATAAGAAACTGAATTTCATTTCATGTTTGTTGTGGCAGGTTGCAGTCAAGTGAGTGGATGTCTTCCTTAAGTGCCAGCATTGATATGACTCCAGGTCACGAGCAGTCCTTGCTGATCGACTCCATGGATAATAATTCCAGCAGAGTAAGAATTTAACATTCACAGCTGTCAATTATGTGAGCCCTGGCTGATTCAAGAAACTGTGAACCTACAGTTCACAGCAGTTAAGTCCCTCTGTAGACACACATAGATCAGTTGGGGACTGTGTAATTTTTCTGCTCTTGCCATGCTGGAAACAGAATTGGATGGGGCTGGTTCATGGAAAACCTGCGGAGAGCAGGGGAAGGGCAGTATTTCATGAGGATTCCCCTAGTGTGAGGATCTGAGAGTGGAATGATTTGGGTAAGATTTATGCTCATCAGCTTAAACAAACTTATCTCCATGGTCTGGAGAGCTCTGGATGAAGGCAGCTGGGGACACAACCACTCCTTGTAGTGACTGCTCTCTCTTTACTCTTCCAGACTCGGAGTACTCCTGGACTACGACGCCTGTTACGCTCTCTCTTCCGCTCCCGGACCCACTTGCCTCTGCTAGTGGCCGTGTATCTGCTTGCTCTCCATGTCCTGCTCTTCCTGTGCTTTACAGGCCACCTGTGAAGAGGAGTGACAGCCTTTTATGGAGCCTCAGGCCTGTGTGTACCGAGGGCCTGCATGCCCTTGTAGAAGGGCAGCACTTCTTCCAGCTGCCGCCTTTCCCAAACCAGCCCTGAAGCAGCGGCTGCACCCAGCACCTGGGTGCTGCTGTCGGACTCAGTGCTGGTGCTGGGGAACTGCTCTCAGGAGATCTGCCATTCCCTTGGTGTTTCTACATGAGGGGTTTGTTTTCTGAGCCAGGGTTGTGCTGCAAGCCTCAAGGACAGCATCTGTTCCTATACCTGGAAGTAGTACCACTCATTTTAGATAGTATTGTGCTGCGGTAGGAATAAGAAAAATACTCTTGAGTTGCTGCAGTACTTCAGCACTTCCAAAACTGCAGAATCTTCCCCCTCTTAGGCTGAATCCATGAGTGGGGTTGGGGGAACACCGTAGCTGGGTGTAAGAAAAAGAATTGTCTTCCCTTTCTTCCACCCCTTAGATCTGCTCCGTGGCTCAGAGCTATGTGAAATGCATATCCTAAGGAAGTTATGGGCACTTTAAGGAATGAGAATCTTAAAATCATGTTTCCTGCTCAGTTGCATCTCCTGTTGAAGAAGGGCCAAAATTAGTATATCTGGCCCTGGTGAGCATTCCATTTAAAATCAGTCATATGTATGCCCTGACAAGCCTGTAAAATAATGCCAGTAATTTAGTTATTTAAAAGGAATAGGAAACATGAAATTTTTTAGCTCTTAAGTTAAAAACCCTCCTATTTATAGCATTTGTGCACCTCTCATGATGGAGGGTGCTGCCTTGCCTCTAGAAATGAGAGCAGCCCTGCTCCTGCCTTCTCATCCACTAAACACTCGTCTCGAGACTGAACCTGCACAGGCTATGTTGAGGGGGTCCATAATGTGCTGTGTGGGCCCAAAGCAAAGGCAGAAACTCCAGAAATAAACCCTTTCCCCTGTGCTGAGGAAGGAGCCAGAGTTCTGAAACCTTCTGGTACCTCTGGTGTAGAAAGCTGGTGCTGGTATTTGGGCATGTTTGGACCCAAATCAAATGATGCAAATGGACTGGACCTTTTAGGATATATGGAAATATGGATATATTTCCATATGTTTTCTAAGGACCTCCTGAATTTGAGACTGCCCCCTTCCAAAAGGAGAATGTTGAATGCCAAGGAAGTTCCAGTTGCATTCACTGTCAGATCCCGAGGGGTCATTTCATTCAGAGTACTGGCCAGGAGAATTGTATCTGCCTCTTAGTAGAGTATTAACACTCACATTTTTTCCCATGGGGAAGAGGTAGTTCTTTTGATATTGCTGGTAAATTAAGCTGCTCTAGCCAGTGCAGAAAGCCTGTTTGAGGATGGATTGATGTCACTGGTAACTAAACCAGCTGGATCTCTGGCAGGTCCAGAGCACTGGCACTATATATCCTCTTATGCACTGTCCATGATAATCAGTGTGAACTTCCTCTAACTACGTAAAATTCAGTGACCAAATAGTTTGTCTATAGCTTCCTGGGGTATGAGCTCCTGTATGTATAATAAAGTTTATTTTTCAGATGGAATTTGTGTAATGTCATGTAACTGTCCAAGTGGAGAGTGTAGTGCTGCTGTATCACCACACCTTGTGTGGGACACGGTGGGACTGCAGGTCTCTTTTGTGTGTGCTGCCTTGTGTCATGGTTGCAGAAGCTCTGTTTCTTTATGCAATGTGAATGTCTAGGTGATGATGTTTTTTCCCTATCTCACCTCTTGCTCAGCCTTTTTCAGCTGACAAAATAAGGAAATAGTACTTGAATAGGCAATGTCTCATGGCAGGGGTGTGTGGAACTAATGATTTTAAGGTCCCTTCCAACCAAAACCATTGCATGAATCGTGAAAGCAATTCCAGTAAAACAGTATCTACTTGCGTTTACTTTGCCACATTTGCCTGAACACTGCACCCTGTTAGAGTTGTGCAACCCCAGGACAGATACAGGAGTTGGCAACAGTGAGCTGGAACGTACTGATAACTCAGATGGGACAGTTGAACTGTCCCCTTCCAACTTTCTGTAGCCAAAAGCAGGTACCCTTGTTCATAGTCACTACTCCAGTGCCCCACCGCCGTTGGAACAAAAGGCAGCGTTGGGGTGTTGTAAGGCTGTAGATAATGTTTGCACTGTGTTTAACAGGAGCAATGATTGTAAGCAAAGTATGTTTCCTTTAAGCCCATGCATTCTTTTTTTCCTGAACTGAAGAAAGGCACGATTCTGATGCCTCAGATAGATTTAAATGTTTTATACCTGCAGATGGAACAGTTATAGCTTAGATTAAATATAGGAATAAAACCTCAAAAGGAACTCCCGGTCTGCTAAGTGTAGTCTGACTGAGCAGCTTTGTGGTTTGACCGGATGAAAGATGGGGCCTTTTAGCTGATGTTTCCTGTCTCAAACATTTCAACATTTTGTTACTTCTCCAGTGGACCTGTCCTGCCTTGATTTTTGATCTATCTTCAATAGAGCCTGAGAAGGAGATCAACCAACGAAGCTGTGCTCTGTCATCCCTGGGACACTCACGCCAATTCTGCACCACCACTGAGGCTGGGACAGGGTCTGGTTTTGTGCCAGGAGGAAGGCAACATCATGGGATAGGGAGGAGTAGATACAGGTTATTGCATGGAGCTCTAAGGGTCTAAGTCCTGACTGTCTCAGCTCCCGTTACAGGACAGGTGTGAGGATTTGGGAATGGCAGACAAAGCACACGATGAGGTAGAAGAGAAGGAACCTATGCAGGTGCCCTCACCAAGGGCAGATCAACCCACCTCTCATAATGAGAGTTGCATTAAGGCCCGTGCTGAGGAGAACAACAGAGGGGTACAGTCACGGGTGAGCTGCTCCTGAGCAGAATGAAAGCACCCACGTGCTACACTCTTTTCAGGATTGCTTGCTGCCTCCTGGGAGCCTGAAACAGGGATGTCACCAGACGACTGACTAAGTTCAATGCAGCCTTTGGACTGTGCCCACTCTGGTTCTTTCGTGTGGGTACTGGTGATGCAACAAGAAGTCCAAGGCTGATCAAAGGAATTTTCAGGGCCCTGGGCAGAATGGGAAAAGGTTCAATTCTCCAAGTAATGGTGAGAGATGTTGAAAGTAAAAGGCATGCTTAAGACATCAATACCTGGTTCCAGGATTTGTGCCTCCACCAGAACTTTTTTTTTTATACTCACTTGAGTTTTCTTTAAAACTCAAGGTGTGCTGGGACCTGATGGGATCTGCTGTGCTGATGGGGGAACCGCTGCGTCAGTGTCTCAGAGCAGAGGCAGCCTGCAGGGGAACTGCAGCACTGGGGCCAGCTCTGGGACTCATGACTTAAGCAGAGCTGGGGGCTGGGATGCAGGAAGTGAAAAGAGCTGAAGTTAAAACAGGAACTCGGAGGAGATACAGGCCCAAAGCTGTCGCTGGCAGCAGGTGCCTGAGCAAAAAGAAGCAAGTTTCCCAGCAGGAACTGGTGAGCCTTTAAAGGTAAGAAAACTTGAGTGGGTTTTGGGAGTGGAAAGTGAGAAATGACTACAAAAAAGTGTAGCGTTTGGTGGGCAAAGAGAACTCCTTCCTGACCAAGCATGTTTAAGTGGACAGTGCTCGGCATTTGCTTCTCAGGCTGTTGTCCTGTCATCATTGTTGTTCTTGTGTTTGAGGCTTTAAAGAACTGCATTTCCAAATCTACCAGCATGACTGTGCTGTGTGGTAGCCCTATATTTGTGCTGCAGTGGATGTTTTCCCAGGGGAAAATGAGACAAAAACAGCGTTGAGATGCTACCCCAGCTGATATTTCTCATATAGACAGTGTTCAGAGCCTCATGATGCGACTACAGCCTGTGGTTTGTCATGGTTCCCACAATGCATGGCAGGTGGTTTTGGAGAATATGTGGTCAAGAACCATTTACAGCAGCACTTAAAACCTTGAACCATCTTATCTAAGCTCAAATCAGCACCCCCGATAACGAGCAGCCCTGTGCTAGCTGGTTATTGCTGCTGGTTTATGCTTTAAAAAATAAGCAATGAACTTCAAAAATCTTTGGCATGAGAGATGCCAATAAATTAGGGAGGGGAAAAGGAGAATAAAGGTGGTGTTAGATGGGGCTGTGTTGTCCATGTGAGCCTTTCTGCTTCCCCTGCTTCTAATTGTAATTAGCTATATTCAGTTTGGCACCGGACTGCTGTCAGTGGGGAATGTCACAGATCTGCTGTGGTCCTGAGGCACCTGGAGAGGGCCTAAAACCAGGTCTTCACTGTATATCTGCCTTAGCCCTTCATCTTCTCCCTTAGCTGACTACCTGGCCTTTGTTTAATAGAAAAAAGAATAATCTCTGCCGTAATCATTTGGTTTCTGTTCTCGTTGCTCCCTGGTCTTACACTGCTGGTTCTCTGGAAAGGACAGCTTGAAACTGAGCAGTGCACTGCAATAAACCAGAAGGTTATTCATTTAAACAGCTTTTGATGTGGGACAGTTAATTACTTAGCAAAAACAGAGAATTACTTAATTACTCAGCATAAACATTTTGCTTTCACAGAGGCAACTGCCCCAAGTGCCCAGGGCTGTCTGAGGCTTCCGTACAGCTGTGGGAGTGAGGGGTTAGTGCAGCTGAGCAGCTCGTGGCAAAAGCTGCTGTTAACTAAGGATCCAGCGCACAGGAGGTCTCTTCCTGTTGATTGGGTCACAGTTTGGTGTGATGGAGAACAGGGCTTAGCTCAGTCTTTCCTGCACATTCTCTTCCATCTTTCTCTCTGCCCCACGAAAAAGCTGCTTTGGGCAACACAGAGCACAACTTGCGATTCCTCAACACTGCAGGCAGTAAAAGGAGTGGGATATGAAGGGATGGTGCTCTGAGGAGAGTGATTGCTCTGGGGTGTAGGGGCAGCCAACTCAACTTTTCTCTCTCTCACTCGTTTTGTAAAAACTCAGTTGTTTGGGGGTGAGGGGGGGCCTTTTTCATCATGTTTTTTTCACAGTCACCTTGAAAATGAAACACAGGGGTTTTAGATTTTGCATTACTTTTAACTTCCTCTTCCTGGGCCCATCACTTCCTCCAGGCCTGCAGGAGCAGTTCCACCACAGCCTCAGCCAGTTTAACCCTACACTCTCAGTGCTTTTAGCCCCATTTCCCATTTTCTCCACATGACAGACACGAACACCACACAGCACCAGCGCTGCCACACCTCTGTGCAGCCTTGCTCTGGCCCTTCTCTAGGCTACTGGGCAGGGAATAAAAGGTTGAAAAACAGACAAGAGGCTTGAGGAGTCCACCTCAGTTCCAGCTGCACAGTGTCACAGTGTTGGAGCACGGCACAGTGGTGTGTGTGGCTGTGCTAACAGGGGGGTTAACTCAGGGAACAGCCTCCCACAGCACAGAAAATTAAGTTTTAGCACTCCATTTAAGTGTTGGAAAAGCAGAAGCTGGTAATTGGATGCCAGCATTCATTTACATGATAATAAGATGTGTATTCTAACTGCAGAGTCAGGGTGCATGAAGGCTGTGGTTTACACCTACACTCCCTAGTGTGTTTTGCCGTAAGACATGCTGGGGCTTAGGAATACCTATTTTGGGGTGCCCTGTCCTGTATGAGGGACAAATGTATGAGGACAGGTGGCCTGTAAGGGCCCCTTCCAGCCCACGTTCTGCTGTGACTGGGTGTGAGCCCGCTGTGGCCATGTGTGGCCACCCTGGGTGACACCATGTCCTTGTTGTGCAGATGTGGAAAGCAGCTGTGGGACACAACGTGTCAGTGAAGGTGGAGGCTCAGGGAGACGACTGGGACACGGACCCTGATTTTGTGGTGAGTGTCAGGTGTGGCAACTGTTACACTGGTGGTGGAAGAGTTCCTGGCCCTGGGCACCTGCTGCTGAGCTGGGCGGCGGGGGCTCAGGGCTCAGGACTCAGCACTGCATGCACCACTGCTGGCAGGGCAGGATCAACCGACTTCCATCAGCCCCTTGCAGGTACTGTCAGATCACCTGTCTGAGCAACTTCTGACACCAGGTTTAGTCTCCAGAACTTCCTACATCATGTCACACCCCATGTCTGACCACAAGTAATAGCACTTAAGGAGTACAGAATATGCAGGGTTTCTTAAACCTGCTCCCTGGTAACTTCCCTTGTCCTCCCCACAACATATGTTACAAGACACAGTGAACACTTATATTTTCTCTGTCCCACACTGTTTGTGACTGTACAGGATCCAGGATTTCCCTCATTTATCTTTTTTCCAGATGGAAAATCCTACTCTATTTACAGTCAACCTGTGCAGATGCAGCTCTGTGCCTCTTATATTCTTGTGTTCTATCCAGTCTGACTCTGAGTGAGCTGGTGAGAGAGCAGAAGAGCTTGGCCTGGGGAACCCTCTGCATTCATACAGGGTCATGATTTTAATTTTCCATTTAGTTCTCTATTACTTTCCTAATAAGCCTCTCCTGTTAGACAAAGAGTCCTGTGTTTTTGAGGTTCAATCTTGCCTAACTACTTCCAGTAAGAAATTCTAGTTTCGGACAGAAAAGCAAATTCCTTTCTCATAGTTTCAAGTTATTAATGTTTTAGGAAAAATCTACACTGTGCAATTCTTTTGCTTACCTAATTTCTTGTATTTGTGGAAGAATTCAAACTAAGTGTGAACAGAGTAAGACTTTGTACTAATTTTTTTCATTCTCTTTCATATATACATTATTTTCAGCTTTACTGTATATTAGGAAAGACTTTATTGATGCTTCACTTTATCCAATGTATGTTCAGACCTTCCACAAAGCTACAAAACAAGGCTGTGATAGCCAGGCCCGAGGGCTGAGGTCACTGCGGTTTCTCCAGTATTCTCCCGAACAGTGGATTCCGCAGATTTCTGGTGTCACCTCGGCTCTGCGGAATGGGTCGGACACCCCGGCCCTGCCCTGCCCTGCGTTGCAGGGTGTCGGCGGGCGGCGGGGATGGGGTGCCGGGACCCCTGGGCTGTCCCTGGCCCGACGGAGCGGCACTGAGCCCCTGCGGGGCCGGGGCTGACGGCCGCGGTTCGCCCCGCAGAACGACATCTCCGAGCGGGAGCAGCGCTGGGGAGCCAAAACCATCGAGGGCTCCGGCCGCGCCGGACACATCGAGTGAGTGCGGCGTGGGGAACCAGGACCGGGGGTGCAGGGGACCGGCCCTGCGGGAGGACGAACGGGGCGTTCCCGCGGGCACGGCCCGCNGTTCCTTGCTGGGTGCCGCCCCAAGCGGAGTCCGCGGGCCGCCCGGGCTGCTGTGGGAGATCAGGGGGGATACCTGCACATGGGGCTTCCCCGGTGCAAAGGATTCCCGCTCCTTCCCTGCCCGGGGCTGGCCCGCGGCCGCAGCTCCTTCGGGACAGCCCAGCGCAGCCCTGTGCTGTGTCCGGTGCAGCACTCAGGAAAAGGAAGGTGTGGGGTCCCGAGAAAGTCGGGCTGTAGCCCTGAAAAGGGCCGCAGGAGGAGGGCTGGATGTCCCCCTGAGCCCATTACTCTGGTCCCTTGTCAGAGCCCGGGGTGCCCTCTCAGGCACAGTGGCCCCGTGTCTGGCTGGCACCCAGGGGAGCCGAGTGCAGGCGGGCGATGGCAGCTGGTCCTGCGTGCATGTCCTGCCGTGGGCTGGACTTTGGCTGGTGCAGGGGCACAGGGATGCTCCAGCCAGCTGCATGGCTCTGCAAAATCCCACACTGGCCTGCCCTGTCTCTGTCTCCAGCATCCATCAGCTGAGGAACAAGGTATCAGAGGAACATGAGGTCATCAAGAAGAAGGAGCTGGAGACTGGCCCCAAGGCATCCTATGGTTATGGGGGAAAATTTGGAACAGAGCGAGACCGAATGGATAAGGTAACAGCTGTGGAAGGCTTCCTTGAGCCTCGGTGGAAAAGTGCTTTTCTCATAAAGGAAGGGGCATCCCTGTTTTCTGGCCTGACCCTCGAGGGAGAGAATGGAGAGTTTGCATGGCTGCACAGATTCACACATGTCCAGCTAGCCCATAATCTGTCTCCAGGATCTGTTTGAAATCATTTGAATAACTCGTCTCTACAACTTCTTTGCAATGCTGCCTTTAGCTGTGAAGGACTTCCTGTGGCTGTTCAAGCCTGCTGCATTAACAATTAAATCTGGTGCCTCCCTACTTGTGCTTGGAGAACTAATGTATAATAATTCCCTTCTCATATTCTGCATTACAGACCTCATATCTCCCTGAGATAAAGCCCTCAATATCAGATCCTGTCTATGTTTTGTGATAATCATCATCATCATGCTTCTTCCTCCACCTTTCAGCATTTAATACTTCTCTTTCAGAAGTGAGATGATTAGATTGCAGTGGAGTTCAGTAGGTGTGGTCACTGTGGGATTGAACAATACCAGGATGGCAGGGTGAGAAACAGACTGTCCTGAAAAATTCCCTGCTCTCCCTGACGGAGGTGTTGTAGTCAGGAACTGCACACGCTCCTCAGGAGAACGGACAGAAGCTGAACACTTGCAGCATCCTGGTGCAACTGGACAAAGGCCAAGAAGTTGCTCAACAAAAACACCCTCAGTCTTGTCCGGCACAGCTGTTCCATTTTGGCATAGAGTGTCTGTGGTTCCTGGCCACAACATCCCCAGCAGAGAGAGCAGAATCCTGGCCTGGCCTGGCCTGTGGCCAGGTTTGCTGGCCCTCACTGTCAGATACAGAAACGGGGAATGGGTGCCAAATCTCTGCCTGGGGTTCTCGGCTGTGTGTGCCTATCTGCACTTTTCTCTTGTTTCCCCTGTGATTATCCACCATGCAGCTCCACCAGCACTTGAGAACAGCTGGTATTTGGCATCCCACACTTTGCTTAGTCAGCTCGGACCTGTTACCCGTGGCTGCAAGCGTGTCTGTCCACTATGGATGCTCATGTCACACTGTCTCTCCTTTCAGTGCGCAGTAGGACACGAGTACATTGCTGATGTTGGGAAGCACTCCTCCCAGACGGATGCAGCCCAGGGCTTTGGTGGCAAGTTTGGAGTCCAGCGGGATCGAGCTGACAAGGTGTGTTGGACAGTGCAGCTGAAATACGTACCTGTGGCCTGTGCTGCCCCTAGAGCATTGCTGCATGCCAGACCGTGGCTCAGTTTTCAAAGCGTGGGGCATGCAGGGTGTGCCATGTGCCATGGTCTCGCCGAAGCACAGCTCACCTGTGTACAGAGCAGTGGCCGATGACACAGTGTGGGGCACTTGTGGAGGTAACTGGTGTGCGTTGATGTGGTGGGCCTGGCAGAACACTGTCCAGGGGCCGTGGCGTTTGCCCCTGCATTCTGCAGCACAAAACAGGGAGCTGGTAACAGCCTGGCCCCAGGGGAGGGAGGCTGAGATCCATCTTGGCCCTCAGGATGACAGAGTCCTCCCCTTCTTGTTCCAGTCAGCGCTGGGCTTTGAATACAAGGGTGAGGTGGAGAAACACTCATCCCAGAAAGGCAAGTCCATGAGCACATGTGGCCCCTTGACCCTTTGCCCAGCTTGTCTTCTGCTCCCAGTATCCCGTGCTGTTGGCTGTGGCACAGTCTTCTGTCTCTTGTTTCAGATTCCTGTTCCCAGTCCATCACCCTTGTGGCCCCATTCCCCGCTGCCCTGTCACCATCCTTATACTGTACATCCTGCTTGTCTCTGTGCTTTGCTTTGGTGGAAACCCTATCCTAGCTGAGGAGAGGAGACACCCCCACGCTGCGATGGATGGCTGGTGCTCTCTGTCCTCTCAAAGCCCTTCTTAGAACTGCTCCAGAGGAAGCCCGAGCACTGTAGCACTTGAGAAGTGATTGCTGGAAAAGCAGCCCTGTAAGGAAAAGGCACAGCAACGGGTATGAAAACAACACCCTACAGAGCATCCAAACTTCTGCAGAATTCTGAAGATAATTCAACAAACAGTGCAAGAATTGAAACGAAGGGTATTTTAAATATTCTGCACCCAAGAGAAGATGAGAGGGGATGGTCTCTTGCTGTTTGAAGTAAATGTGAGGAGTACTGCATTACCAAGGAAAGAACTGAATCAGGTTCATTTAAAAGGAAACTATAAAAGAAGGAAAGTGGTTTGAGGCGTTCTTGGTTGATCTTAAAATAATAAATCACATGCAGTTGTGCTCCATTAATGTATTCTTGTAGACACCGAAATTCTGTGTGAGGCTGTGTGAAACCACAGAAGTTGCTCAGGAAGTGGAAATGTCAGAAATAGGGTGTTTGGATTGCTTTTCATAGAAATGTGTCCATACTGGAAGCTCTAGCAGCAAGGTAACAGTCACAAAATCTGTGTTTACTGAAAACAGTTGTCTTAAAGATCCGTTTCATAACAGCCCCATAGGTAGACAATAGTTTAGTCACAATAAGTTTAAGAATTTTTAGGTCTTACAGATTAAGTGACTGAGCTTCTATGAAACAGAGGTCTGTTCTGGAATACAAAATGTTCTTATGCATATTTCTCTAGATCACAGCCTCCATGGATTGGGACAGCTGAAGTTGTTGAAGAAGCCTCAACTCAGTCCCGTGAAATGCAGACCTGTGAGAATAGCGTCAGGGAACAGGGAGAGGTGACTCTGATTTACTCCTGAAGGGCAGGATTTAGAGACCAAGCAGTCAAGTGTCTGAAAGGAGGAGTCTGTACAGCCAGGAGTCAGGATGGAGGCTGAAATGTCTCAGGAGTCAGCCAGTAATAACCAGGTGGTCCTTAGAAAATAGCTGAACATGGCTGAAGTCGTTAATGGATCACTAGTTTGGAGATGGAAAAAGGAGAGGCACAAGGCAACCGTGCTGTGCTCTCACACAATGGCCAATGTGCCAGTGAGAAGAGTGGGAGCATGTCTGGAGAAAGGGGGATTCAGCCTTGGTGGCAGTCCCCAGGGTCAGGTGCTTCACTGTGGAAGCTGAGATACCACTATAGCAAACTTAAGCCCTTTTGCCATTCCTGTACTTCCAAGGCTCAGTGTACTTACAGCACTTTCCTGAGACTGACAGACCACAGGCTGAAATCCTGGCTCTGGAGGTGGGTGAGGGAGGGATGCCCCAGCTGTCAGTGCCCGAGTCCTGCTTGGCTTTGCCTTCGTGGGTGGCAGAGCTCCCACTGTCCTTAGCACGTCCATTCTCTTCCTTTCCTGCTCGCCTGCTGTGTCTCCTGGTGCCCTGACCCGCATTTGCCTTGGGCCCCCATTCCTGTGGGCTCTCATCTGTGGTGCTCCCTGCCTTCCACTCTGTCCCCTCCAACCCTTCACTTTCTATGGTGTTTTCCATAATCCCTGCTGCTGTCCCTTCTCCCCGGTGGCCCTTGCTTGTGCTGCTCCCCATCCTCTCCTCACCAGCCCCATGCTGGGGGCAGCATTTGACTCCATACACCACCTCAGATTACTCCAAAGGCTTTGGTGGCCGTTATGGAGTGGAGAGGGATAAGGTGGACAAAGCAGCTGTGGGATTTGACTACAAGAGCCAGGCAGAGAAGCACGACTCTCAGAAAGGTGAGCCACGGCAGCCAGGTGAGCTGGGGAAGCTGGGTGAGGTGGGAGATCTGGGAGAGCAGGGGAAACTGAGGGAGCTGGGTGAGCTGGAGGGGCTGGGGGTGCTGGAGGAGGTGGGGGAGCTGGGGGAGCCAGCTGGGGAGGGTGAGCAGGCAGTGTCAGGGCTGGAGCTGGGGACTGCCCACTGGAACTATGGGGCATTGTGCAGGGCTTTTGCAGTCTGCTGCAAGAATGGTGGAAGAGCTACAGGGAGCTGTTGGGAATGGGTCAGGTGAGGAAAGCCATTGCACAGCACATGGCTGCTGGAAAGAGTTCAGGCTAAACGAAGAGGAGCAGAAGAGTTCTGTGGGCATAGGGATCTCTTGGACAGCATATCACCAAGGGAGGGGTGAAGGGGAAGCCCAGGCAGGTGCTAATGGCAGGTGACGTGTCCCAGGGAGGAGGGAAGGCTGTTGCTGCAGCACCGGTGGGGAAATCTGGCCTTGTTCCTTGTCTTTCTCGAAGTCCTGGGCACGGAAAACCTGTGAGAAAAGCCTGAACTCACACTGCTGCCCCTTGTCTCCTTCCCTCCCTCGTCTGTTCTCTTCCATGCCCTGATCTGGATCCCTGTGGCTGAAGACTATTCTGTGGGCTTTGGTGGGAAGTTTGGTGTCCAGAGAGATCGTCAGGACAAGAATGCCCTTGGCTGGGACCATCAGGGAGAAGTGCAACTCCACGCATCCCAAAGAGGTCAGGCAATGTTGCCAGAGGTGGTAGCAGTTTCCTTGGAGCACACACAGACCTGGAGCTTGTGGTTCATAGGAAGAGATCCAGCTGCAGAAAACAGAATGTGTCCAGCACGTTGCAGAGCAGCTGCTGAGGCACAGTGAAACCCAAAGCACAAGGGCAGAGTAGGTGTGTGCTTGGATCAGTGGGGGACATGGAATGTGAGTCCCTGAATCAGGACTCCCAGACTCTCCTGTGCTTTCTCTGTGAGGGACATTCCTAACCATAAGCTCACTGTAAAGGTGAGCACAGAGGAGAGAGGCAGAGCAGATCCCAGGAATGCCTTGAGTACAGCACATTTGACCTCACTGAGCAAGGGCATGCTTCACTCAGGTGGGGTGACTGGCTTCTCACCTTGGTGCCTGGGATTCAGGTTTGGCAGCTACAGCCCTGCACACCTGTGCCCTCAGCTGAAAGGAGGGAGGGATTAGTCCTAAAAACTACTGTCCAGAGCACTTAGCTTTATCTGTATCTCATCACATACGGAACTAACTAGAGATAACACATGCAAACTAATTTCAGTGGTCACAGCATACTGAAGTCAGAGGTGCACAAAAAATATAAAATACTATAAAATAACATTTTTTCCTTACAGACTATGCCAAGGGGTTTGGAGGCCGTTATGGGGTCCAGAAGGATAGAGTGGATACGGTAAGACTGCTGCAGCCTGCAATTGCTTCCTCCTAAAGCTTTTGCCCAGCTGAAAAAGAAGAGATTCCCCAGCTGGAGATGAGATCCCAGTACTCAGTGCACAGCTGTGGCAAGAAGGAACTGGCCAAGTGTAAAATACCAGAGGGTGCAGAGGGATGCAGCCCGGGGAGACTATAATGCAGGGAATTCCTCTTGGCACTGTCTGTAACGCCTCCCCTCTCTGCTCTTTGTTACCTTCTGCAGGTTTTTCACTCCTGTCAAGGAGTGCCTCATGGTCTGTTCAGGTGCCAAATCTTCCTGCACACCTTGACAAACCCCAGCAAGAATGGGGTTGGCATAGATCAATTTGCTGTGCATGAGAAGAGGTCACCCAGTTGGCTGGTTCAGGTTTTCCGCTTGGGCTGACACCAGGCGAAGCAACATCTACAGTCACATCTCAGACTGAGGCACTGGGATTAATTCTGTGCTTGGCAGGCTGCCCTGAAGGCTCGGTCAGCAAAAGGGGTCCTGCCAGTGGGTGATGATCTTCATGGATGTGGATGGCCTAAAAGATGCGAATCCTGGGGCTTTGGGACATTTGGAAGAGGCAGTGAGGGTGCATTCCCTGAAACCTACTTTCCCTGCTGTGGGGCACAGTGCCGTGCCTGGTACAGCACCAACACTGTTGTCCTCAGGAGCTCAGGGAAGCAGGGGAGGATATAAACACACTGAAGCAACCCACATGGTCCTGTCCATGCTGCGTGTGTAGGCTGGGCCAGCAACAGAGAGGGAATGTTGTCCTGCCCTCGGAAGAGATTAGCACTGTGAATTTAACAACAGCAAATGGAGGGGCATTGGGAAAAGGTCCGTCTTGTATGTGGTCAAAAACAACATGCAAAAGCAGATGAGGACTTGGTAAAAGGGCTGCGGATCCTTTGGGAAGCAGGGTGCAGAGAGGAGATAAGCAGTTCTTGTTTGGCTCAAAGTGAACATGAATTTGTGCATTTTGAGAATACCGAAGCATAAACAAACATAGCAAAAATAAGAATATTTGGGCAAGTAACTAAGTTTCTGATTGCCTGGTCCTCAAGCACTGGAGAAATTCTGAATTCACTGCACCAGAGGAGAGCATAACAGACCCTCAGGCAGCCTGAACTCCCCTTTGGTAAAGTTCCGGACACTCAGTGTCAGACGAAGGCTCACACAAAACACAAATGCTGTCATATACACAGCATGTCCAGGCCTCTGCTGTGACCTGTGGACACCTGGTTCTGAGCCTGCAGGCTGGTTTGCCTGCTCACGTGTGTTTTCTGCAGGGAGAGCAGAGCTGCTGTCAGGGCTCCATGGCTGCAGTGGCAGTCGGCCACCAGCCTATTGTGACACCTGCAGGCAGCATCTGGTGTAAAGTGTCAGGCTGAAAAGTGGGTCCTACCTGCTGGTTCCTTTCTGCATGAACTAGTTTTCTCATGAAAGCAGATAAACCCTTAAGCTTCTCTATGTCACTTTGGTCTCCCCACCAATACTATTCCCAGTTCAGCATCTCCCCATATCTCCTGAAGCCAGTGATGCCACAGGTGTTCACACATAGCTCCTGGTTTCCAGCCTGTGCCACTGCACACACATGGCAGGTGAGGCAGCTGTGCATCCAGCAGGGAAGTGCTTTCAGGCCTCGTGCCACTGGGAGTGCAGGGGTGGACACATAGTGTCCTGGGGAAGAGGCAGGTGGCCAGGCATCCTGCCAGGCATCTCCTCAGCTCCTTGCCATGGTACAGGGAGTGCCCCATCCCTGCTGTCCTGTGCCACTGGTCAGCCTTCCCCGCTGAGCTGCACAGCACCTTTCCAGCTCGCAGTGCCACCTGTCGGGCAGGGACACCCATGTCCTTGGCTGGGGGGCAACAGGCACGTCCCCAGAGCAGGGAGGTGTCAGAAGAGGGGACTGCAACCAACAGCCTCTCCTGGGCCAGGGCAGGTGTACAGCTGAGGACAAACACACCTGGGAACAAAGCTTGCCATCACCAGTACCCAAACCCAGCACTGGCATTGCCCAACAAGCTGAACAATTGTTTCACTTCCTCTTGCAGAGTGCTGCTGGCTTTGATGAGATGACAGCTCCCACCTCCTCCTATGAGAAAACAAGACCCCTGGAGGCAGGTGAGATCTGAGTACCAGCCTTGGGCTTAGGAAACTATGGGCCTCACAGTCCCTCCGTGGCAGCATGCTGGCAGGTGTGTGCTGTGGTGGGACGGGGGTTTAACCTGTGTGGAGGGCAGGAGGAAGTGGCTGAACTGCCAGTTTCTCGGGAAAAGGCAGAGGTCTGGGTTTCTCCTGGATGCTTGGGGTGGTGGAAGGAAGATATAGGGCTGGGTCAGTCAGCTATCTCCCCACAGGAGCTTCCAGTGGCACCAGCAGCCTGCGGTCACGGTTTGAACACATGGCCAAGTTGGCAGAGGAGGAGAGCAGAAGGCAGGCAGAGGAGGAGCGGGTGAGGCGGCAGGCCCGGGAGCACCAGGTGGCTCAGCAGCAGGTGAGCCAGGGCTGTCTTGCCGTGTCCTCCAAGACTCATGACACAGACTTTTCCTCAGAGCCATGCAGCTCCGTGTCCTTCTCTCGGGTCTCTTGAGGGTAACCTCATGCCTAAACTGCTTCCCTGCATCTGCCAAGAATGGCCACTGAGCTTCACAGTTGTCAGTGCACTTTCCTTTTCAGCGCACTTTCCTTTTCAGCGCACCAAGCACTCCTATAAGGACATACCTGCACCCCGCCATGGGCGCCTGTGCTCTGGCCTCAGCTCCTTTTGCCTCTGGTGTCTGGCAAACTGTGGTTACTCCTCCCCAGCACTGCTATCCCAGCAGTCTGTGTGTGGGATGCATCCCAGCAAACTGGAGATGGCACCCAGCCCCTATGTTTACCTGCCTTCCTACCTGGTGCTGTTCCTGCACTCAGAGACCAGAGGGGTGTTAACAGTGAAGCTGTCCCATCCCCCCCAAACATGCTTCTCTTTGGGGCTGCCCCACTGTTGTCACCAGCCTGTGAGTGCCCAGGCCCAGAGCAGGTTTGTAGGTGGAGGAAAATGTTCTGAGTTGCTCTGTTGGGAATGTGAACAGCCATTGTTCTGGACACATTCAAAGGGACTGAGCGGTCTGATGGCTTTTCTCCAGCAGGAAATCCCACCGAGAGAGAAGGAGCACACTGGGGCAGCCCCTCCAGCCAGGCCAGCAAGGGTCTCCAGGAGCACTGCTGGGGACCAGTCCATGTCACCAGGAGAACAGGTGCCAAGGCAGCCTGGGAGAGCTGGGAAGGGGAGCAGGCAGAAGGGATTGCAGCTGAGAGGGGCTGTGCTTTATGGGCAGCCCTGCAGGAAGATGTGGAGCACAGCCACTGTATGTGAGAGGCTTTGGAAGGATAAGGGGGAGCATTGGGACGGGGATGGGACATGGCTGCACAGCACCTGACCCCATGGGACAAGCTCTGGGAGTGGGTCAGTGCAGTGGCAGTACCATGAAGTAGTGTAGTGAAGTATGAACAGAATTCAAACACAGGAGCCCTGGGGGTCTCCAGGGCAATCCCAGGTGCTGGTTCAGCATGGCCCGAGTAACTCAGCTGTTTCCCTGGTGTCCAGGGGATGATGCTCCATTTGTGCCCTGGCAGCAGTTAAGGGGCTGCCTTGTGTCAGGTGCTGGCAGTCAGGGAAGAGCTGCCTGTGGTGGGTGCTTTGCAGGTGACTTTCCTGTCACTTTCTCACCTCATGGAAGGAGGCCAAAAGGAAGGATGAAGAAGTACCACCCACTTTGCCACCAAGGCCAACAGATCTAGAAGCAGAGCTGTGCAAGGTCCCCAGCCAGGGTCAGCCCACCTACAGTATAAGTTCGGATGTTAGTGGAGACTATGAGGAGCTGCCAGAGCCCTCTGACTACTGTGACGGTACCAGTGGAGGTGCTTACTATGAGGAGCTGCCAGCCCCACTGGGAAAGCTGGATGCCACCTATGACTTCGGAGGAGATGGAGGTGAAGACTATGAGGTGATCCTTCCTCAGGAGCCCAGACAGAGCCAGCCCCACCTGGGTGAGTACTGATGGAAGAGCCCATGTCTTGGGGAGCTTGTACCTGTCCACTCACCTCACTGGATGTATGGGACAAAGTCCAGAGGGAATTTTTATCCTGAAGTCTACTGTGGTCAGGATAGCAGCTCCTGATGATGGAGACTTGGTTATGTCCCACTCCCCTGCCCAGCTTTAAGGTGCAGATGAGCTGCATGGGATGCTGGACCAGACAGCAGGAATCTGCTGGATTGGGGTCTCGGCAGGAGGCTGCCACAGGCTCGGGAGAAGCTGGATGTGGACCAATGCTCTTGCTGCAGTTTCCTGGCAAGCGGCTGCCAGTGCTGCACTGGGGCCTGGGGTTCAGCCCATTCCTCACATGGCTGGTGTTCCTGAGACCTGGTCTGGTGGAGTCTCCCGGTGTGAGGAGTGCAGGTAGCCTTTGTCCAAGCACAGGTGCAAACTGCATGGGCTGCTGTCGGTGCTTCCGTCACAGCTTTGCTGGTGCTGGAGATAGCAAGTGAAGAGGTTGGAGTTGTTCCCCGCCTTTTTCTTGGGAGAGGAGCATGAATGATCAGGACCCAACTGTCTCACTGAAGAAGGGGAGGGAAGTCACACCTTGCTTTGGGCTGTGGTGCACCTCTCCTTGTTGGCAGGGTTTAAATGTGCTTCCCCAAAGCTGGGCTGGAGGGTGGCACTGACCAGGACTGTGTGGCTGCTTCAGCCTCTGTCTCATCTGTCTGTCCTGTGTTCTGCAGGGAACATGGACAGCTCTTGTGAGGGGCAGAACCCCGGGATCTGCGCAGTGGCTCTCTACGATTACCAAGGAGGTGGGTCTGCCGTCAGGGCTCAGGAGAAGGCGCCGTGCCCCGGCAGGGCTGTGCAACGGGGACGTAGGGGTTCACCGCATCAGCACTGGGGAAAAGATTCTGACTTGGTGGTTTAAATTTCTTCTTCCTGAGAAGCATAATGAGACCTGGCTTGGGAACTGTCACGGTTTAGGAATGGTATTCTCCAATTTAGTATTCTCGGTAAAAAATACCATTTGTCACTTCCCCTTTCTGATTGGAGGCACAAAAAAGCAAAGATCACAGGTTGAGATAAGAACAATTTACTGGAAACAGCAATAAGAAAGCGAAGAGTAACAGCAGTAATGTTAATAACAAAAGGTGTAAGAAAAGAAATTATTCACATGGAAAAACACCCAACAGTAGGCAATATTGGATCGCTCCCTCCACCACATTTTTTCAACCAGGAGAAACCCTGTCTTCCTCAGAACTGAGAGTCCCTTTGCCCCATTCCTGGCAATGACATGAGGTGGTATAGAATGACCTCCGTGTCTTGGCCATGGCCCCTCCCTGCAAAAAATTAGCCTTGTCCTGGCCCAAACCAGGGAAGAACAGAGAAACTTCATCTTTCACCTGTGATATCTTGTTCTTTCTCTGCTTTATCTGTGCTGTTGGATGGGGGTTGGGTGAGGTAAACTCTTGGGGGTTATCAGAGCGCTTGTTCTGTCTTCTCCTGCCTGGGGGAAGGTGGGAGGAGGAATGTGAACCAGCTCTCTCTGAGGTTCTCTTTGCATTATGACTGTCTTTTCTCGACAATTTTTGCAGATGGAGATGATGAGATTTCTTTTGATCCTGATGACACAATCACGCACATTGAGATGGTGGATGAAGGCTGGTGGCGGGGACAGTGTCGTGGCAGAGTTGGCCTCTTCCCAGCAAATTATGTGAAGCTTCTGCGATGAAATGAGCACAGTGCAAGCTGATTCCTTCCAAACTTTTGCCTCTGTCATGGTTTGATACTGGCCAAATGCCAGGCACCCACAAAAGTCACTCACTCACCCTCCCCTGGCACAGCTGGACAGAGGAGAGAAAAATTAAACAAAGGGTTCATGAGTTGAGATAAGGACTGGAAGAAAGCACTCCAAGGGCAAAACAGGCTCAACTTAAAGGTACAAGGTGAATTTATTACTAACAAAATCAGGGGAGAATAATAAGTAGAATAAGCCCTTAAAAACACCTTTTTACCCTCAACCCCTCCCTCCTTCCCACCGACAGTGCAGGGAGACAGAGCATGGGGATTTTGGTCGGTTTGTCACCAAGATTTCTTTCTGCTGCCCTGGGAGAGGAGTCCTTCCCCTGTGAGCCCGTGGGCTCCCTCCCACAGGAGACAGTTCATGTGAATTTCTCCAGCGTGGTTCCACTCCCACGAGCAGCAGTCCTCCCAAAACAGCCACGACGTAAGTCCCTCCCACAGGCAAAATAGTCCTCCCAAAACTGCTGCGGCGTGGGTCACTCTGCCACGGAGTGCAGTCCTCCAAGGACAGGCTGNGGACTGCTGCTCGTGAGATTGGAACCACGCTGGAGAAGTTCATGGAGAACTGTCTCCTGTGGGAGGGACCCCATGGTGTAGCAGGGGAAGGACTCCTCTCCCTGAGCAGTGGAAAGAAATCTTGGTGACAAACTGACCAAACCCCCATGCCCTTTCCCCTGTGCTGTCGGTGGGAAGGAGGGAAGGGTTGAAAGTAAAAAGGTGTTTTTAAGGGCTTATTTTACTTCTCATTATCCTCCTCTGACTTTGTTAGTAATAAATTCACTTAATACCTTTAAGTTGAGCCTGTTTTGCCCTTGGAGTGTTTACTCCCGGTCTTTAACTCACGAACCCTTCATTTAATTATTTTTCCCTCCTCTGCCCAGCTGTGCCAGGGGAGGGCAAGCGAGCAGTTGTCGTGGGTGCCTGGCATTTGGCCAGTGTCAAACCACGACAGCTTCTCTCTGCTTCAGCGTTTTCCATGTTATCAGCTTCATTTGGCTCAGCTTGGTGTATCCACATTCAGAGAAATATCAAGGAGCAAACTGGCAGTGTCAGAGGGAATGTTTTGTCTTATGGCCAAGAGGATTTTGATTCCCATCCACTTCCAGGTGGGAAAGGTGGGATGGTTTAAGACCATATGAGTGCAATATAAGGTGTCTTGTCTCTTCTATCTAGGCTGCCCGACCTGTCAGCCAGCAAGCCTGCAGGAGTGTGTCCTGTTCCCAGTGGGGCAATTCCCAGAGCAGAAATACCAAATCTAGTCCAGGCAAGGCAGAAGGGACATGAGCTGTGGGACCTCTTTCAGTTGCTGTGGCCCTGGATCTTATCCTAGTAAGGGATCAGGGAAAAGAGCACTGGGAAAGCCAAATTTGCCTTTGTTCCAAGGAAGGGTTTCCACTTTCAGGATGAGCTATGTTTGCAGCATGGAGCAGAGAAACAGGAACGTGGTCTGTGTGCCCCTTTTGGGCACAGGTGTGTCTGTCCCTGAGGGCTGTGCCCTCCCTCACAGCTTCTGCTCTGGCCTGGCTCAAATTGTGTCTTGGTGATTGTGTGACAGCTTGTGTCCCCTGTGCCTGCTGGAGGCTCCTGAAAAGGCCCCCTGACTCTTCATCACAGATGTGGGGAAAAGGCTGGGCAGGTGGGAAGTAGGACAGGAGGAAACATTTTGTTGTTAATGTTTAAAACAGCTTTCAGAAACGCAAAGCAAAGCCCTCCCTCAAGCCAGTACATCTTAGGTGGATGCTGTGGGAGTTGTTGCTCTGTGGGGTGCAGGTACCAGCACAGCAGGAATAAACCAGGGACAGCTGAGTAGAACAGCACCTGAAGGGCTGTGGGAACACCTGAGGAGCTGTGGAAGCACACCTCAGTCACTGCCGCTGCCAGCAGTGGGTGCAGAGGGTCCCACTGTGCCACTAAAGCTTTAGAGTTCAGTGTGGTTCGCAGGTGAGTTCTGGACCACCCAACAGTTGACCAAGTCTGTACTACCTGGGCAGGAGTGTGGCATTCCTGCTCAGTGTTTGATCCTGGGAAAACCCACGGGCTGTGTCTGTCACAGGAAAGGTGCATTGGGATTCAAGGTAAAAATTACCAGTTTTAATGTAACTTTTCCAGAGGTTTCTTGTTTGGTTTTCTGGTTGGTTGGCTTTGGGGTTTTTGTTTGTTTGGAATGCTTTGATTTTTTTTGTTTCTCAGAGGTAACTTCCCCAGTCTTTTTTCCTTGTGCAGTTCTTGCTGTGTTTCCTGCTGTCCCATTCCAGGGGCTCTTGAACTGAAAGGGGTTCATTGGGCAGACTCTGATGTGTCCAGTGACACTGGACTGAGGGTGTTTCGAGGACTTTTTAGAATCCAGAAGGGCGTATAGCAAGGAGGACTGAGGGGCTCACAGCCTGTCTGGTAGGAGCAACAGCCCAACCCCACAGGTGGGTTACAGAAACATTTCTTTCCCTGAAGAATAAAATCAGCATGTGTTGTGCACTAAGAAATGGCAAACTGCTCCCAACAAGGCTGTGTGCCTCCTAGTCCCAGTTCTGACTCTCCAGCGGGTTTCTTTGGGAACAGGTTGGATATTGCTGGGTATCTCTTGGTAACTGAGCTACAGATGAGTGTGTTAGGGTACAGCCGACGTCCAGCCGATGTAGGTTGTGTGACTGCAGGTGCGACCTGCCTGTGTCATCTCCCTTGCCCCAGTGAGCCCCTGCTCGTGGCTCTGCCACAGTGTTGGACACTGCTGTGCCTCATGTACACACCTGCAGATTTGGCCATTACCCACACAGTCATTTGAGCTTGGACCCAGCTGCAGACCCTCTGCTGGAAGAGGTGACTGAGGCAGCGGCAGTAGCCCCACGTCCCCAGCCAGTTCTCAGCTACTGTCACCCAGAGCCACACCAGACACAACAGCTGCACAGATAGATTTTTCTGGCCGTAAAGCAAAGCATTTCTGGTGAGGAGTTCAGTGCCACCAGCTCACAGCTCAGTGCTGAGACCTCCCTGTCTGACTGCAGCACCGAGGCTGTGGGTGGCCTGTACAAGCCACTGTGCTTACGTACAAAGTGCTGCAGAGCCTCCCTGGCAGCCTGGGGAAACCCAGCAGACATCAGATTTAAAGCCAAGACGTGTGGGGAAGGTGGATGGTGTGACAGCCCCTCTGCCCAGGCCAGGTTATGCAGTCCAAGGCACTGCCCTTGTTCTGCACAGGGCCTGACTCAAGACCTGGGGCAGCCCTAAGGCAGAGCTCGTGGCCACGCTCAGGGCCAGCACACGCCTGGCACCACGTGAATTTGCCTTTTGCAGAGTTCCCTGGCAGTAGCACAGCTGCAGCAGGTCCTCAGCTGCTGCTGAGCTCAGCACATGGCATCTGGAAAATAAAGACAGAATCCTGGACCTGTAGCCTTATTCCTGACTTTATTTTGCCATTCTGACATCAGTGATGTGCTGAGGGTGAGACGAGTGCTGGCAGTGTGCCATGTGCTTGGGCTGGGAGCCCCAAGCTCGCTGTGCTGTCACAGATGTCCCACGGATGGACACTGCAGTGCCAGCACTGTGTTGGCAGCCTGTGGCAGCCCTGGCATCACTCAGGCGTCATTGCCTGGGGAGCCTGGTGTGCCACTCACCCGGACAACCTTCCGCAGTGCCCCCCACACCTCCTGGTTGCGAAGGCTGTAGATGAGGGGGTTGAGCATGGGGGTGATGATGCAGTACAACGTGGAGACCAGTGTGTCGGCTGCCGGTGAGTAGCCCGAGCTGGGCCGGTTGTAGTTCAGGTTGGCCGCCACGAAGTACAGGGTGACCACGAGCAGGTGGGCAGAGCACGTGGAGAAGGCCTTGCGCCGGCTGGTGGCCAGTGGCATCCCGAGGATGGTGGCCAGGATGCAAAGGTAGGAGATTACGACGAGCAGGAAGGGACTGAATCCCACAAAGATGCTGGAGACATGGAGGGCCAGCTCATTGGGGCGGGTGTTGCTGCAGGCAGCCCCCAGCAGCGGCGGCACATCACAGAAGATGTGCTGGAGCTGGGCAGCCCCGCAGAAGGAGAGGCGGGCCGCCAGGAGGGTGTGCACAGCTGAGTCCAGCAGCCCCCAGAGCCAGCAGCCGGCGGCAGCCATGGCGCAGGTGCTGCGGCTCATGGCCTGGGCGTAGTGCAGGGGCTGGCACACGGCCACGTAGCGGTCGTAGGCCATGACGGCCAGCAGCGCGCACTCGGCCCCCGCGCACCACATCAGGAAGAACATCTGTGCCAGGCACCCGCCGTAGGAGATGGTCGCCTGCGGGCGCAGAGCGTTTGCCAGGATCTTGGGCACCGTCACGGATGAGTAGCAAAGGTCTAGGCAGGACAGGTGACTAAGGAAGAAGTACATGGGGCTGTGGAGATGGGGATCCAGGGACACGAGAGAGAGTATTGCGGAGTTCCCCAGCAGCGTGGCCAGGTAAATGGCCAGGAAAAGAGCAAAGAGGAAGGGCTGGCCGTGGGAAAAGCCCAGGAGCACAAATTCCGTCACCTGTGTCTGGTTCATGCCTGCCATGGGGCAAGCTGGGTCAGTCTTTGGCCAGAAGTGAGCACTGAGGAGGAGGGCAGACTGTGAGCCAGGAGACTAGAGCACAGCCCCGCATGAGGCCAGGGGTTCACTGGTGGTGTGCCTCTGATCCCGTGTCCCTAGTGGTTGAAAGTTTCCCGTGTCCAGATTTCACAGACACTGGGATTTTGGAGTCCAAAGAGCTGCCATCCAGTGTTGGGTACCTGACTGCAGAAGAAGCACACAGAAAAACCCAAGAGCAGGGGCCATCCACCCATATCTCTTGGAGTTCCTTGCCAACCCAGCCCCTAGTCCTGATGACTATTCCAGGCATGTGTCTTTCCCCCTCCTGGATGTATTTATGGTAACTAAATGCTTCCCTGCCCCTGGACAGGTCACAGCATTCCCTAGATACCACAGCCACTAAGCTTGCTTTTCTCTAGCCCAGGGGTGGGGATATGGCATCACCCTGCACCAGTTAAAAGAATGTTTTTTCCTTTATCCTGTTTCCTGCTCTGTGACAACCAGCACTCACAAAGCAGGGGTTCCCCTTACGAAAGTGCAGGTTCCAGCAAAGGGCAACTCACCACATGGGGTTTGTTGAGCTATAGGAAAGTTTAAGCCATCAGGGATCTGGCCTGGACCACCCAACCTTTTTTCCATCATCCTATTTCAATTTTCAACCTGACACAAGGGTTTTTCTCGCTGGCACATGGAGCTGTGATCATGTCCAAGAGATGGAGGAGGCACGATGAAGCATTTAGGGTTCAGAACCTTGGCCAAGGGTGCTTACGGCCAGGGCTGCTGCTGCCCACCCTGCCCATGCCATGGACTCCACAAGTGGGGCCAAGGTGCTTCAGTGGGCAAATACAGTGGGCAAAGACCAAAAAAAGATGAAAGAAAGAAAAAATAAAGTATCCCCTTCCTCTTTATAGATGTACTTTTAGTAACAGAAGTCAATTGTCATGTCTCTTCAGGAGATTAAACAACTTGATTAAATTTCAGGTTGGTTCCTTTGCTTTAGACCCATTAATCCGGTTTTAATTTCCCTGCCCAAAGCCTGTATGTGTGCATTAGTCATGTGTTTATAACATTAAGTGCTGGAGAATTCACTGCTTCTGTTGAGAGTTTGTTTCTTATGGCTGCTTACCACAGGAAACTGTCAAAGCACTGTTAAAATTGTGCCCTTTTTCCTACTGGAATTGCTCCAGTCAGTTCTGTCTCATTTCTAATTTTCAGGTCCTCCAGCTGAAGACCATCCTGTTCTGAGGGTGTTTTCTCCCCGTGCACTGGGAGCAATACCAGGGTTTGCTAAGCAGAAGCAGAATTAAGTTATGTTTCATTTCTCTCTTTCACTTGCTAGTTTTTCAACATTTTTTTAAAATTTAACTTTGAGAGGAAAATGTTCCGTCAGAAGATGAGTTCTTCCTTGTCTGGCACAGTGACATCCTAACTTGGCACTCCATCCAGGATGTGCCAGGTTGGGAAACCTCTGTCTGGGCAAGCTCTCGAGCTGTTGCCCAGATCAACATATTCTTTAATTACTAATTTTGCACACATTGGGGTTTTTTAAATTGCTAATTCTGCGCACACTGGAGAGGGACACAAGGACTGTATCATCCCACGGTCTGGAAATCTCAGACTATTGCTTTTCCTCCAGCTCCAGCCTGAGCCAAGAGCGTTTTGATGAAGGAATAGCCCAGCCTGCCTGTCGCAGTGCTGTGGCTGGGAGAGGGTGCTGGGGGGGTGAAAGCTGGGGGAGCCCGTGGTGCGGTTCCCCAGGAATTGCCTCCTGCTTCCCACTGTTCCTGCTGCAGTGCCATACAGGGTGCACGTGGATCTGTGTTCACTGGAAATTCAGGCTGTGTGAGCTGTCACAGCACTCAGGCAGCTGCTTTGTGAGGGCATAAGGTACCCTGTTGTGTGGGGTGAGAGGAGAAGGCTCTGTCCAGGACCTGCCTGGATGCTACTCCTGCTGACCTGTTCATCAGAGGCAAGAGGCTGCTGACAAGTGAACCTGGCACTGGGACCTGCCTGTTGCATACGGGACTTCAGGGACCAGAGTGAGAAAAATGTGAATTCAATAGTAGGAGGTTAGGCATGTAAAGGTTAGTCACCTGTTCATGCTCCAAACTGGGGCTCAACACCTGGAAAAAGAGCAGGTGAGCAAGAGGTGTGTGAGCCCATCACACCAGGAAATGAACCTTGAGCCCTGCATGGACCGTGGGTGCACAGCAGTGACCCTGTGTGTCACAGAATGCAGGGAGTGGTTAATGTCACTGCAGGAGGGGCAGCAAGGGCTGGAGAGCTCAGCCGGTGCCCTCCCCATGCTGACAAATCCAGGCTGGACTGGACGTGGGACTCCAGGGCTGCGGAGCAGCCACAAGAATGTGCAGAGGAATGACCCAGACTTCCACCTTGGTGTGGAGCGATGCGGCAGTCAGCAAACAGCCACACTTCAGAGATGCCAGATTTAATCCTTTTGTCTTCAGACATCCTGCGTACCAAGGAATAGGAAGATGTGGGAGGAGAATCTCCCTGTCTCCCTTGGACTGCACAGGAATGAACCTGGAAAGAGCCTCCACCTTGCTCGACCCTTTTCCTCCCTCTCTCACTTGCACTGAAGGCGATTTCTCATGGTAACTCCTGAGCGACCAGGGGTTACCCTGTGCAGGTACCAGAGCAGGTACACACACTCTGCCCAGGCGGACAAGGCCAGAAAGGCTGGACAGGGAGCAGAGAGGGAACACAGACTCCACCAGTCCCTCGGGAGATGGGAGGGACCCTTGTGACGGTGACATATGAGCCGGAGACCCGGCTCTGTTCTGGTGCACTCCCTGAAGCAGGGGACCTTCTGCATAACTCCAGCATTTTGGGGACCATTCTGTCACACTTCCTCGTGCAGGAGCACATATGTGCTCCATACCCAGCCAGGGAAGCTGCTCCTGCAGGAGGATGTGGTTCTCCTCACCAAGCCATTGCATCCATACCCAGGTGAGCAGAGCAGGTAGCGTGGAGCATACAGCCCTGGGAGGTGGGGTCCTGAGCCTTGGGCACAGCCAAAGCCCGGTGTGAGGGTACAGCTGAACTGAGGGAGCAGATAACAACATGGGATTCATTTCTCTTGGAAAGGACTGGATGCCTCTACTGGAGGCAGCAGCAGCAGCCACAGCCTGCTCAGACCACCCAGGAGCCCTGGGGGCCAGCACCAGGTTCCCCCCCAGCAGCGCATGGCAGCACCCTGGCCAAGCCCTGCCCTCTCACCCCTCCTCACCTCCACAGCCAAGAGCAGAGACTGGATGGCATCTACTCCTTAGTAAGCTGTCCCCAGGTGCTGTCCTATGTTCCATATCTCAGCCATGTCCCAGGTGCTGCCTGGTTTGTCTTACCTGCATGAGGAGAAGCCCACGTGTCCTCGATGCTGTAAGCACAGCAGAAGCTTTTAACCCTGCAGAGGCCCTGGGGAGAGGCTTTCAGAGGTAGCTCCTGTTCAGTGACAGGAGCAAGGAGTGAGGAGCAGCACTCACCAGCCTGCACCAGCGGGATCTGAGCCCATGGGACCAAGCCCATCTGACACAGGACCCACGCTGACCTCCCGTCTTGCTTGGGGTTGTGCCAGGTGCAGACCAGCGCCAGACTCTGCTCCAGCCTTGCAGCTCTTGAGCACCTGGGCTGCAGCATGTGGGTGTGGGAGGAGGCTGCCAGAGGGGCTGGGGCTGCAGTTCCTGGGCCCCAAGTCCTTCCTACAGCCCCATTTTACCTATTGCAGGGCTGCGAGGTGCCAGCAGAGATGGAGCAGTGATGGGGGCTGGCCTTTGGCCAAACTGGCATCACCACAGCTGTAGGGACACAGCATGAGGTGACTGCACGGCACCTACACTCCCCTGTGCTCTCACTGCCTATGCTAACCATGCCCACCCAGCCCAGTGCAGAGCTCTCTAGAGGAGATGACGTGGCCCAGAGGCCTGGGAGAGGACTTGGACCGGTGGGACAGAGCCCTGGCAGTGGCACTGACAGGACACAAAAGGCACCAAGCAGTGCCCAGTGTGTTTGAAGGGCTCAGCAGCGAGATGGCTCTGACTTAGGCTTGGTGAACACTTCCTGCTCAGAGCCTGGAGCAATTCCTGAAAGAAGGAGTAAGTTTAGCTGGAGTTCACCGTGTAGTGCCATGGAAATGTAAGGTGGGAACCCCAGGAAACATGAGGACTGCCACGGGAAGTGAGTCTGGAGGTCGAGACAGCACCGTGATGTTTCTGCAGCAGGGAAGCAGTATTGCTTCACTGCGGTCTCCTTGCAGCTTCTGTTCCTGATGATGGGGCAGTAGGAGATGGTCCAAGCATAAGCTCTGGGTCTGGAATGTCAAGAGATGAGAGGCTGAGCAGTAACGCCTTTTGGGAAATAGGGAAAGTATAGGCTACAACCCTAGATGGGGATGAACACCCTGTGTGGAAATCCAGCACGGACACCAAGGGAGTGGCAGCCTCGGTGAGGGGTAATGCGGGTCAGAGGGTCTCTGGGGCTGAAAAAGATAAGCAGCAGGTGGTAAAAAAAGAGCAGCTGTGACTGTGGCCCTATGTGTGTGCAGCTGTAACTCTGTGTCCTGTGTGTACATGGAACAGTGACCCTGGGCTCTGCCTGTTTTCAAGCAGGTCTCAGGCAGGGCAGAGGGGTCACAATGGCACTTTTTCACTTGTTTGCTTTGAGTTTACAAAATTACACCTTTTTCTTGTGGCAATGATGAGCATTTCCTTGTTTCCTTGATTTGTATCACCCACAACCCCGACAGAAGTACTCTGTTACCTCTTTCCTACAACTGATGTGCATGTTCCACAGGACATGTGCCAAGACAGATACTGGCGACACTCCACTTGTCCCTGCCCTCTAGGTAGTGCATGACCTCTTCACACCACCCTCTGAACCTGGTGGCCTGGGCAGGTGCTTTCCCTGACATTGCTGATGCTCTGACATGTGCCCGCTGAGTGCCCTCCTTGCCCTCATCTCTGCTCACCCCGCTGCTGCCCCGGCAGCCTCTGGGCCCCGGATCCCTGCACCAACACCTGGCCCAGGAGCTCAGGGGTTTGTTAATAGCCTTCACTCTCCCCGCAGCTGCAACAGTTTTGTGCTCAGGTTTTTTGCCTCAGTGGTTTTGGCTGTCTCAGATGCAGTTCTGAGGGCACTAAAACCGTCCTGTCCTGCAGATGTCACCCAGACAGCAGTTCCAACAGATTTCATACAAGCTAGAGCTTGCGTTTGTGTGTTCTCCTTTTCTTCTCAGGTTGGGTTTTCCCATCCCTGGAAGTGTCCAAGGCCAGGCTGGACGGGGCTTGAAGCGACCTGGTCTGGTGAAAGGTGTCCCTGGCCATGGGAGTGGGTGGAACTGGATGAGCTTTAAGATCCCTTCCAACCAAAATCAGTCTGAGAGTCTGTGATTCTAGCACCGCCTTTGAAAACTCTCCATGGGCACTCTTCTGTAGGATTTTCTCATAAGCCTCACTGTTGCTGGAGCCAGGAAAAGGGAGCCCTGACCACGGTCTGCAGATGCCTCATGTTACTGGGGAGAGGTGATGGGTACAGACTCTTCTCACAACTGCATGGTGACCAGAGAGGCAACTGGGACAGGAGACATCCTCACTGGATCTCAGGGAAAAACCCTTTGGGCACTGGATAAAGGCCCTCAGAGGCCCTGGACTCTGACCTTGGAGATACTCAGCACTCACCTGTCCACAGATGAGCACACTCACAGCCTGAGCCACCTCTGCTACCAGGGCCTGCTCAAAGCCTGGCTTGGACCAGCAGCCCTTGCCCACTGGCACAAGTCTGATGCTGGAATGAAACTGTCACCAGGTGCACCAAGAATAATATTTCAGGGGTTTCTCCCAATGATTTTCTCAGGGAAAACACTTCCTTCAGGCTTTTTCAAATTATTTTTAGCTAAGTTGTCAGGACCATCTGTTACCTGGACCAGGCAAGGAATAAGAGTAAGCTATATTTGGCATTTCCGCTTTGGCCTATCCAAGACAGGACAATATCCTCACCCTACATCTTGTGGGAGAGGGCATGGATTCCTGCCAGACTCCTCTCCCAACACTTGACAAGGAGATTTTTGTCTGAAGAAAATTGTACTGTTTCAAGGTTTTGTCCAGTGTAATTTACACTTGTCTTTAAGAAGACAGGGAAAGAAGGGTTGCAGTTCTATGGTCTAACCATAAACTGGCCCAAGCTGACCAGATTTACTTGTGTTTGTAATGTGCTGACATTTGCAGAAGCACAAACACTGCAATCACACAACATTAAGTGAGTGGCCTGTAACCCTGGGGCATCACCCTTGCACAGCGCTGTTTGGGGAGGTCCAACACCCACAGGGGCCTGGAAATGGAAAGTGTGGTCCCTCCACCAGCCCTGGGGTCACTGGTTCTTCCTGGCCAACTTGTGCTCAGAAAGCACCAAGGAAATTCTCTCCTATCACTACTGAGCAGCACTTTTGCCTCGTGGTTACTCATGGTCCTTCCTGGGCAGTTGTGGCACCTGCTGCCTGTCTCCTTCCCATAGCCAGCTCTGTCCCCAGCTGCACACAGCCAGCCCTGAGGTTCCTCATTCAGGTGTGGGCACCAACTCTGCCCCTGAGGCCAATTAGTGCACTTTCACCAGGAGGCTGAAGTTGGAGAGAGAAGTTCCTGTGTTCCCAGTTTGCCCACTTGGTCCCATTCTCCACAGACTCCTATCTGTGGGGAACAGGCCACAGCAGTTCCAGTGCCAATTACAAAAGCCCAGAGCACTTCACCTGCTCACCTGGCATGTTTGTGAACGCGTAAACAAGGCCCACAGCGGGCTGTTAAAAGTTCTGGGCTGGTAAAAGTTCAAGGCAGCCACTTTATTCACACCAGCTGGGATCAGCGCATCCTAGAGGCACTTGGAGTGAGAAGGCCCAGGTCTGCACAGACCCACCACCTTTGAAATGTCTGTGGACAGGACACACACCTGAAACTGTTGAAGTATAATAAAAAGAGAAAACAGTAAGTAATTGGCCAGTGCATTGACAGGCTCTGGGAAATATCTGGGTGACAGGTGTTTTGAAAACATCTGCTTTGAAACAAAAAATACAATGTGGAGATTCCAGGGCTATTTGCAATCCTGATTGTGCCTCCTGCCCAAATTCCTGCTCTGCTCCAGACAGACCAGGTATATCCCACAGTAGGCAGGAGCAGTTATTACACCACTGCATACCTCATAGGTAACTTGTTTGTGTCATTCTGGTGCCTCTTGGTCCTGCGCTGAGTCACCTCTGATTTGTAACTTTCAAAGGGTTAAATTTAACACAATTTATCTCATTTTTCTCTCCTGGCTGCCCCTTTCCCATCCCTGATCTGTGAGTACAGACCAAGCTGAAACCAGAGAGCTGGGCCTGCCTCAGGCTTATTCTTCTCTGCCACAAAGGTTTCCTGTTGCTTTATTTGACCGCCAAACTTTGTGTTGCAAAATAACAAAGACAATCATCTGAATGCTGGTTCAGCATAGTTTTGTGATGGCTGACGCTGCCACAATCTCACATCTGTAGTTTTGCTGCTGTTCTCCTGTCCAATGCTTAAACTTCTCCTGCCTGTCGTCCCTGTGCCAGTACCCAGGGATCAGACTGGGGAATACTGAACCACGGCTGCTGCTTCCTGCAGGAACTGCTCCAGGATTGTAGACACACCACAGTGCTGTTACCATAATTCATCCCTCCCACTGCTTCCAGAACTCTCCTTGCACTCAGGGAGGGGATGGATTTCTAAAGAGTTTCTGTAGAACATCTTTTCTCTGGAAAAGATCAACACAACCCCAGGTTAAATTTAAATATTCAGCTCCAGCAGCAGCAGCTTTGCGTAACTGATGGCTTTTAACTTTCCCTGGGTGCTGCGGGAGATACAGAACTGTGTTTTGTTCATCTGGAATGTTTTGGAAGGCAGGGGAGCAATTAATGAGGAAACCTGGCTAATAAAAGTACTCAATACTCATGTGTGAATGGAGGGGCCAATCAAGTCCTGGACATGTTGGTAACTGGGATCAGGATCTGATGGAGAGATGAAAACTGGTTCTTCTTGGAGTCTACCAGAGCTTTGGACAGTGTATCATGGAGATGTGCCTGTCTGGACACAGATGAGGAGGAGCCAATGTGTATGGCTTGTCCATGTAGACAGGAGCATGGTCTGTCTTGGGGTTTCCCTGGTCTGTGCTCAACATCAAGCTCAAGGTTACATTTGGTCAGTAACCAGATCCAGGCCCTGCTTGGCCTGCCTGGGGCATGAGGTGGGAGAGTGTTTATTTTCTGTGCAAGGGAGAAAACAGTCCCAATCTATGAGGATTTTTTCCTGCAGTTTGGTGTTTCTCTCACTCCTTGTTCTTCCTGCTTTGTACAGCGGCTCTGCGGGAAAACTGTGGACAATGGGGTTGTGACCCCCAAATCCAAGATGACTGTTTGTTAATTCCTTAGTACTTTCAGTGTGGGGATGGATTGGATCTCTCTGGCACAGTCTTCCCTGAATATCATCACTTCTGTTTGCCTGGGATTTGATTCTGTGGCTGCTTTCCCAGGCTCCTTGTCTTTTCCATGTGAAAACCCCCAGCCTGATACAAGATCAAATCCACAAAATCTTTGGCAACCTACAACACCCTTGTCTCTAGCTCTGTACAGTGAGATGCAGCTTTAGCAGAGACAAGAGCAGTCAGTGCTGAAGAGATAAATTTGTCTTTATTTCCATTGTATCCATTTTTCCTCATCCCCAGACCTGGGAAAAGCAGGACACAGGCTGTTGGGAAAAGGGCACATCAGCTGCAGAGGGAAATACTGAACAGCAACAGAACCCCCCAAGGTGGGGCTGGTACGAATTACAGCCATGCTGGAGGAAGCAGAGGCCTGACCTGCTGCCCAGGTGGCCCCTGTGCACCCCCTGCCACTGCAGCACCATGCTGGGGTCCACACCTGTGGCACACAGGCTCCCCAGTGCCACAGGCACCCAAGTCACAGGAGCATAGCAAGGAACTCTGGAGGCTTTGAGCCCAAAGCCCTGCCTTGCCATAGGGGCTCCTGACCTTATTTTATCATGCTTCAAGTATAAAAATAATAAAAGAGGTTATTTTATATCTCAGTGAAATTGCCAGTATTTCAGGTTGTTTCCATTGCCTTGTGTCCATTCCTGGGACACCTGAGGTTCCCTTCACTGCTCACACCTGGCATTTCTACCCATTGATGAACCCCACTGAGCTCTTAAGTCTGAGCAGTCCCAGACCTCAGCCTCTCCTTACCTGTCAGGTTCTCAGATGTCCTAATCAATCCATGCTGGACTCCAGTTCTGACCAGCCTGTCTTGTACTGGGGAGCTGAAACTGGTGCCCATGCTCCAGATGTGGCCTTACCTGTGCCCCAGGGAGGGGATGGGGTCTCCCCCAGCTGTGGGCAAGTGCTCTGGCTCCCACACCCCAGGATGCTCTCAGACCATGGAGGTGCATTGGTGACTCAGGTGTGGCTCATGGCCCATCAGGACAGCCAGGTACTTCTCTGCAATTCTGCTCCGGTCCCCCACGTGAGTGTTGGCAAACGGAAATATCCCTGCCCAGGTGCAGGACATGGCATTTCCCTCTACGAACTTCAAGAAATTCCCATTGGCCCATTTCTCCCTGAAGGGACCAGCCCAGGGAGGACCATTGCAGAGCAGGTACACACCTGAGGGACTGAAGCCTGTGGGTGTGCCATGAGTGAGTAAACAAGAAGGAAAGAGGAAGATATGACAAATAGAGAAGCAAAGCCCAGCCCAGCCCCAGCCCCCTGCACTATGTCACCTCCCCCAGGGACTGGGAGAGACTGGGCAGAACCTGCAGGCAAAGAGGGAAGAAAAGATGTTGGACTGGAGCTGAACCTGGGAAAATGGACAAAAGGTGTTTCCCCAAGTTTTTCTTTAATGGTCAACTTGGGTTTCCCCCGGTATCTGAATCAGTAACTAAATGTTTGTGTTACAGCAATAAATCAGGTGAAATTCCTCAGGCTGAGAGGGTTCTGCCCATGGTGGCAGGGACTGAGGCCAGGCCTGGGCTGGGATCAGCAGCCTGGGCTGGGGTCAGCACTGATTTCCCTCTGAAGCCTTTCCTTCCCTTCCTCCCAGGCCAAGCCGTGTCGTCCCCTCCAGAGCTGAGACAAACCTGCTCAATTCTTCCAAGAGCAGATCAAGTTTATGCCCAAAACTTACACGTCCCAGTGAGACCCCCTGGCCCAGCTCCACACCTGAGGTCTCTGCAGGTGCCTGGGCTGGACCTTGTGGCCCCAGGCAGTGTTTTTGCAGCAGCACCTGGGGCGGAACCTGCTGCAGACACACAGCTGTGACCAGCCCTGTGCACAAACCTGTGTTCCCCTCTGCACCCGCCCCACAGGTGGGCAGGGACCTGCAGCTTCCAGGAAAAACCAGGGATCTCAAACTGCCCTTCGCACCTACATTGAGGTGCCACACCCATCAGCACGGAGTGGCTTGGGCTGGGAGGGACCACAAAGCTCATCCAGCTCCACGTCCCTGCCATGAACACAGATGTCACCCACTACACCAGGCTGCTCCAGGCCCATCCAGCTCAGCCCAGGAAACTGCCAGGGATGGGGCAAGCACCATCAGAAAAGTGAAAAATCATTTACTGGGTACTTACAAAGAGGGGAAAATGAGAAAAAAGCCAAACCAAAACAAACCACTTTGATAAGAGCCCTCAAAGCAGAGTTACCTGTGACATTCCATAAGGCTTCCTTGGAGAGCAAAAATCAGTTTTGACACTGTCTCCTGCATCAAACACCAAGTGTTTGAACCTCAGGTCTCTGATGAAGTTTGCTGGACAGCTTTAGATTTGCACAACAAACCCTCTCTCTGGGGCAATGGGCTGCCCAGTCTGAGCAGCTGTGCTCAGGTACAGCCTCGGGGCCAGGGCAGTGTCAAGGTGACACCCAGCAGCTACCTGAATCATGGTGGTTGTGAGGTGGTGTCACTCTGTGGTAATCCTGCTGTCAGAGTTCTCTGCACTGGCAATGTTCAAAGGGGCCCTTTTCCCAAATGTAACCATTGCAAGTTAGTAGGAAAAAACACCAAAACTTTAAAAATGGGAAGTGTGAGCCAGGAATTATCAGTTAGTGACATTCCCAAGGAAAATCCAAAAAAGTTAAGTGCAACATAAAAAGAAGAAAGGTGAAAAATAGTAAAGTTTAATAGTTACAAGAAAAACACATAGATCTGAGCAAAACCTCCAGGAATCAATAAAACAACTGATGAAATATCAATAAAGTATCAACAGCACTGGGGACAGCAGCTCTCAGACCTGTGTGAAGACACACAGCATCCTGAGCAGATCCACTCTGGACACTGCTGAGGACAGGGACAGCAGTGATGTCCCGCAGATCCCTGGGTCTGTACCTGGAACAGAACAACGACCACTTGATCCCAGACAGGAGGAGCAGGGAACACAAACACGGATGCGTTTAACCATGGCAGCTCTGGGCAGTGCTTTCCACAACAGAGCATTGTCAGTCACTACCCACACCTCGCAGAATTCTGGAAGCACCTAGAGAGAGAGTCCCTGCCTTGGGTCTGTGACATACCAGGGCACTGGTGAATCTTGGCTCAGCTTTCCTGCCCCGAGCACAGCACAGCACACCTTCCTGAGCCTGAGCATTTGGGACTGCCGAAAGGGAATTCCCTCAGTACAACAAGGCACTGTAACTAAAATGGCAGCACTGTAAGGAGCCCATAGGGACACACCGTATATGGACGGAAACCCCGTCCAGGAACACATCTCACACAGCATCACGGAGAGAAACACAAATCAGCCTGCCAGGACCTGGCTCTGTACCTCCCAGCCAAGCCCTCCTGCACCACCTTGTCATCATTCCATCACATATCTGGATAATTCAGTGGCTTTGTCCACCCCATTTCCCAAGGACACGGAACTGCACTGGTGCCCAGTGAGGTCATGGACACTGAGGGTTCCAAGCTGCCCTCGGGTGTTTCATCACAAAGTCTCATGTGAAGAGCTGTTGGCAAAGCTCCTCATTTCCCAGCCCAGCTGCAGGTGAGCAAGGACAGGACAGTTCCTCTTACCCTGCTGATGGCCTTTCTTCATGCTCTTTTTCCTTCTTTTCTCCCTAAGGCACTGGGGGAACAGCCAGCAGGGAGAACCTGAGGCTTCCCATCAGAAAACCCAGCCCAATCCCATCTGGAACAAGCAACCCATCCCTCACCTGACCCTTGACCAACTCACCTGTCCTGTTCACACCCAAACAAACTCAGGGGGCCAGTGAGCTGCATGGCCAGACTCTGTCAGCACGAGCACTGCTGGGGGAATTCCTCCTACAGCACCCCAGCATCTTCCTGTTACACCAATAATCTGATCCCAGGTAGCACAACCTAATCTCAGGCAGCACAACGGGCATGAGGCTTTTCCTCTCCCACACTCCCTAAAACACGGCACAGCTCTGTGTCTGGTGCCCCAAAAGACTGCCCACACGTGCTGCCAGGTCAGCAAACCAAACCCTACCACAGGTAACTCAGGTCACCTCAGCCTCCTCTGCCCTGAGCACGCGGTGCACGCGCTCCTTGGCGCTGTAGTACAGCTGCCCGCGGCGGAGCTGGGGCTCGTCCTGCTCGTACCATCGCTGCTCATTGAACTCAGGGAAGAAAAAGGCAATTTCTCTGCTGGCTGAGGCAGGTGAGTCTGTCAAAAGAGAAGAAAAGGCAGTGAGAGAGAGATGCCAGTCTGCTACCACAAACAGGTGCTGGACTCCAAAAGCACCTGGCTAGGCTGCACCTGGCCAGGTGTGCATGGGGTGTGCAGAAGGGAACAAATCGTTCACTTGGAGCCCCAGAACTAAAGCAAAGGCAGACAAAGCACCATCATTCCTACCTCCCCAAGTGCCATCCAAGAATGCCAGACCTACCTGAGCCATGGGTCGTGTTCCTGGTGTCCGTGAGGCCGTAGGCACCTCGAATGGAGTCTGGGTCGGTGTGTCGGGCTCGGAACACTTTAGTGGGTCCCATTAGGGATCTCCAGAGAGGGACAGCGTTCTCGTGGGCCAGGATGTAAGCCCACATGGGGCCACTAGGGCAAGGGCCCAGGAAGAGCAGGAGAAAAGATTAAGAAGAGCTCATTACAAACAGATTATTCATCCTTACACACCTGCACAGTACGGCTGCCATGGGCTGCCACGCCGGGCCCTGGCCTGCCCTGCCAGGCCATGGGGAGGGGCACGGACCTGCCACGGCACCGAGGTGACCTACTCCAAATGATGACCTCCACCACCTTCGGGGGTGCCACCCACCAGGTACCGCTGCTGTCGCGTTAGGGTAGGATCCCGACACTCCTCCCCCCGCGGCCAGAGCCTCCCACCTCCGCACACCCCAGCGAGCCCCTCCACACACGGGTCACCCGCAGCGCGGGGCTTCCCCGCGCCCCGCACGCCCGCGGCAGGTAGGGACCTGGCCATGAACTCCACCAGCCGCTGGTAGAAGAAACGCCCTGCGAAGAGACATGGACTGAGTCGGCCCCGGCCCAGGGGCACCGGCCGAGTCAGCATCCCGCTCCAGCAGCCCCTGAGCCCCGCTCGTACCTGCGTGCTCCCGGTAGAAGCGGCGGCTCTGCTCCGGGCCGCACCGCAGCTCCTTGGCGCGGACAATGAGGAACCGGTGACGGAGGATGGCGGCGTGCACGGCCTGCGGGAAGAGGCGGCGCTGAGCGGGGGCGGGCCGTGGCGAGGCCTGCTGTGCTGTGCCATGCCGTGCCGTGCCCTGCCCCGGCCCGGCCGTCGCTCACCTCGTGCACGAGCGGATG